>NW_027019698.1:13191750-13268984 GCF_013076305.1 Rhopilema esculentum
TGATACTCAATCTATGTATTCAAAACAAAGGTTCAAAAATAGTAACTTTATAGTATGATCGCCTAGCCACTTTGTGGTTTGTTTTGAACTGTGGAAAATAGACACATGGGCGTAACTTCCTTGGTTACTTTTTTGTGGGAGGGGGTGTAGAATATTTTCATCTCACAATAATGAATACTGTTCAGCAAGCAAATTTTAATGTTGATTGATTTTGAAAGAACAATAATAGAAACCAAATAATTTAAAATGAGACTAACAAAATGGTGCATTGCTAATGTCCAAATTGAAAAGAAAAGATAAAGAATTTCTTTAGGAGCACGCCCTTTTAAATGCCTTTAATAGAAATCTCCCTCTCTCTTTAGTCTGAATAATATATAGTCAAACCGCCCGGAAAATGCAAAATCTGAAAAATAAAGAAAGAACAAATACAAATGCGACTTAAAAGAGAGAGGGACTTGTAGCAAGTCCAGCCAATGACCAATATTTTTCCAAGTATTATTCTCACTCGGTTTCCTGGTTTTACATCATGAATCTCTACGTATAATTTCAAGCTGTTGTTGCTGCAATACCTTCAATTCTCTGTTAAGCTCCCCTTTCAATTAAGCCCTCCTCTCTTATTAGCCCCCTATAAGAAAGATAAATTAAACAAGCCCTCTCTCAATTTAGCCTCCCGCTGAAAAATTCACTGATGCCAAAATAAGTAAACTTGGAAAGAACGGAGATTGAAATTTTATTCATTGGTAGTTCAATACTTCTCATCAGATCAAAACTCAATCATATTTTTTCCAGTCTTCTGAAAACAAAGATTTAATGTGCATTAAGCACAGGCCATATGAAAGCCTTTTACCAAAATCACAGGGCGTTGGTAATCAGAGGGATGAAGTCGACCCTTTCGAATCAACAAAGTAGCTGTCGGCTAGGGTGGGCAAACTCGAGTAAGCGGATACCTTAGGGGGGCAGACTTTAAAACAAGAAGGAGATATCTCAAGAAATTATAATTATGCCTACTCTTCAGAATATCATTAGGAAAACTGTAGCCAGAGGGGGCAAAATGTTGTCAATTTTGTTTTATTTGGGGGGCCACAGCCTCCCGTGCCCCCTGCAACTACGTGGCCGTTTCGAATGCTCGATTTCAGTAGGCGACATGGCCCAAGAAGATATTTTTGAATTAATAATTGACGACGATGATGATGACAATATCATTGATGTAGAAGCCTGATTTGATTCTTTTTATTTCGCAAATATTAAAAAAATTAGTCGACCACTGAAAAATTATTTCAAAGTATTTATCAACTCGCATCTCTCAATTTTGCCCCCCCCCCCTCTTTTATAAGTCCCCTTTAATGTGCTGAAAAACAATAAGCTTCCCGGGGGGCTTAAAAGAGAATCTACGGTAACTTTCACCATTTACCTATCCAAAGAGGAATCATAGCATCATTATACGGATAATTTGAAGCTCTGTTTTTACTGGGGCTATATTAAAGATGTTTTCAAAATGGCACATTAAAAAGAAGCTTAAGGAGGGTGTCGATTTCTGACTAAATTAGGCTGCAATATATGTTGACTTGTTTGCAATTTTCATTATGAAATCATTTTTATATGAACTAGCTTAGCCTGAAGTTTATTTCAGCTTAAGTGGCCATTTCCCACCTGGCTTAATTTCTCGGAGAGCGAAATGGTGGAAGGCCCTTTTCATCGAGGGCACCTATCCAAACAAAGAATTGATGATTCATTCATGAAGCCAGTTAAAAACGAAAACGTGTCCTTTCGAGCAAGAAACTTGACAAAAATTATGGATTGAAAGTTATCATATTTTTTATCTTCAAGAGCATCTTTTATTTCAAATACTGGCTTATTGAACAGATTTTTATTAAAACAATGAAGGAAAGCCTTAGAAGTTTGTGAGAGGATCTCAAAATGTATATTAGTCTGTTTTTCTTTCCACCTCACAGTGGCGATGTGAAATGCTTGCAGCGGAATGATTTAGTCTTGCCTCAAGTAACTGAGGCTACTGAACGCATACAGAAATGAGTTCTAGAGAGTTGGGTCTAGCACTCATCAGGTAGCAGAACTTTCACGAAGAGGTTTACTCGTTAAGAGACTGATAATACAGGCAATACAACATATGACTGCAGCTAGAAAGATTTCTTACATCGCCCCTCAACCCATCTCTCCTTGGTTCTTTGAAAATGCGCTTCTAGAGGCCTGTCATGCATATGAAGTGACTTTCAGCAGAAATTAGAGCTATGTTAGAGCTACTTCGCATTAATGAACTATAAGTTTCTTTCTGCTTTAGCAGCAACATAAATTTCGTTCACTAACGTCACCCAGCTTTGTCTTTCTTGCACCAACAGCATTTCTTCTGGATTGACTACGTTTGCTCTGAATTGACAACATTTCTTCCATTTTCGTAATGTATATAAGGATTTTCGAACTTTTTCCCTGATAAAATATTTACAGCTTTGAACATTTTTGCAAAATCTTTAATTTCATCAATTTCTTTTACCCTTTCGTCTAGGCTTGCTTCCTTCATTTCTATCAGCTTCTTTTCAATTTGATGTGACATCCTATTTCTTTCAGTTTTCATCACTTTTGCTCGTTATTTTTGTTCCCAGAACTGCTTGGTATTTTTTTTGCTTTTGCATGTCATTTGTTGGTGTTGTTCAAAGCTTTCTACCTGTACAATTTATAGGTACATAAATGTATAGGTTTATGTCAGGGCTGTTAGTAGAAAAATAATTCAAATTGCGATCAATGGCGGTGCCAGCTACTAGCCTCTAGAAGAAGAAAGCAAAGAATTTTAGGCCACGCCCTTTTTACCACCAGGAAGCGCTCTCTTACCAATAAAAAACGGCAATTTTACTTGAAAGGAACGCCCATGACTAACTTTTGGTTACGTACGTTGCCAAAATATTACCCCTCCCTCCAATATTTTCTCGTCGAATTTAGACGAAGTACATAATTTATCCTGCTGAGAACTGGGGAACGTGTCCCCCCCAGTCCCCATGGTACCGCTCCTGATTGTAATATAAGCATGAAACTTGATAGAGATGCACAGTTACGCTTAAAAAGATAAGATGCAGATCCCTTCAAAAAGGCCCGTAAATGCTAATTTTAGACTGGGGTACCAAATCTGTCTTTAGGAAAAGAAGCAAGTACCCCATGATTTCCTGTGATTTTTTCCAATTGTTTTCGGTCACTGGTGTCTTGAGCCAATGATTTGACCGAATCCTGTGTGTTCTATGATAAACTGTGTTAACATTATTAACGTGTATGTTTAGTTTAGGTCGCACATTTATTGCTACTTTTTGCCCCAGCTCGGTTTTTGAATTAATGGTCTGTTTCCCTCATCTTTTTTTCAATCTCCGCCCAGTTGGGAAACTAAAAAAGAGAAACGAGGCAAGAAACAGCAACATAGTTACATTTGTCTTTCGTCTCGAGCTCGACGTGCACATGTTTATCTTCGCCTCGAGATACGGAATTAGATTGATCGACAGCGAAAGTATAGACGGAAAGAAAAGTGTGTTTGATGCAAGAAAGAAGTGGAAACAGGGCATGCCACCCCCCCCTTCTATTTTGCAAAACAATATAGCTTTTTTCAAAATCTTTTGTTATGATTACTAAATCTTCTTTGACCCGACCCCCTTTCCATCCTGTGTCGGAGCCCATGGAACACTGACCATTTTTGAAGCATAATAAATCAAAGAATGAAGGATCTGGCATCTCGGAATACGTTGTTGAGAAAAATAAAGCAACATTGTATTTCCCAAATGTATGAATATTTCATCATACATTCATAAGGAGTTATGCCTCAAAATTCTCTTAAGGTTTTACACTTACGGTCGGAAAGTATTGCACCCTTCGCCAACAATGGCCTTTTTTAACTAAAGAAAGTTCAAATAGCTGTTGCAAGTAACAGAAAGTTTTAAGCTGACAGTTTAAGAGGGAAATGATAGAAAATCTATCAAGGAATTGTAGTTAAGATATGAATTGCAAAAAAATTCGAGTTTCTTACAAAAGCACGAAAATTGAGCCTTGCTGATAGGCGTACCTGTAAATTATTTCCAATAAAAAGGTTTTCTTTGCACAAGCTTGGGGGCTATGTTATGGGGTCTGTGTAGCTGTTTCTAAATTCCAAAAATTCCAAGCGGTTTTCTTCAGAAACAAATGCTTATAGCCAGCACCAGAAAAACTAGAGGCATAGTGACACTCTCTCGGGGTCCCCCATTATTTCAACCCTTGGGGCGATGTGCCCTAAAAATGATGTTCAGGCATGATACGCCCTTTCATCAAGCATGCCACGCCCTTTCGTCGGGCATCTTAGCATCACACCCCCTAATTAAAATAGTGAAGTTTCGCCCCTGTGTATGCTTGTTTCTAATTATGGTTTTTTAAACTCGATAAAGGTGTGAAGTTACCTAAATATAATTTGATTCATTATGAGTTCTTTGATACATAATATGATTCATTACCTTTTACCTGTTACTGCTGCTGTTACGGTATGTTATCAACTTCACAAAATGTAATAAACATTTACCATGCTCATTGTTGAAGTAAGAAATGTGATGTTGCTAATAAAGAAGTAATGTTGGGTGTTGGGTATCATCATGTTTGTTACCCCCTGCTGATACAGAAATTCATGTAATGACCCCCCTGGAAGCGTAACAAGGAATTTCGTGAATCATTTGATTCATGGCTTTGGATGAGGGAAAGATTCACATGTTGTTTGTGAAACAAAGATTCACATGCAGAATTCAGTGAAACGATTGTCATAGATAACATGTCATTTCAAATTAATTAAATGCAGTTTATATTGTACGACGGACATTACAAACCGGTGATAATTGGCAAACGGACAAAGTTTGACACGGATAGGTGAACCGTAATAGTGCAGGGCCTAAACAACATCAAACTTACGCCCTTGTCGAAAGTAAACTATGAGATTAATTCAGGATTAGTCAACAAATTTAGAGCACAAAACCTGTTCTGACGAGGATGAGTGACGTAGATGGATGTGGACAGGTTTCTTCTTTGATGCTGCCATTTGGTTTTATTCAATAATGTCGATTGCTCTTTTCAGTTATTTCCGGACTACTCCCAACAACATTAAAACCGTTGTCTGAAATTCGGCCAACCCACAGTTACAGAAAATGGTATGAAAATTTTTTATTTCCCTTTGTTTTTATTTATTTTAAGGCGTTTATCTTCAAGACAGGATTACTTTTGCTTTTATAAACACGTGGAAATCGCAGTGATTTATAAGTAATGGCTTACAACCACTAGAAATCAAATTTTCGGTCGGTCGGAGGTTTTATCACAACATATGATATTGAGCTGAGAACCTATCCAACCAGTCGGCAATTTGATATTCGCAATGGCTGTATTGAAAGCAAAGTCTTCTGAAAACTGTACATTTTATTTTTAACTTGATCACAATTTTGTTTGACTGTTTTCTCAGCCGGACAGGGTAATGACTGTACGCGGCAATTTCCGTCTTAATTTGAATTTAGGCCTGATAATGTCGTTACTTCAAACCATCCTTCCTCAAAAGCGATTTTCTGAAATTGTAACGACATTTAGCACAAGTACATATCGATTTAATTTCGGCATGTTCATCATCATTTCATCCATTTGATCAATTTAATTGTTTTCGATATTTGAACACTTCAGTAATACCCTGTGTTGATTAGACAAGGGAGATGCCATTTCATCAAAGATTTTTGAGGTTAGAATATAATAAGTAGCTATTTCTAGGCTACTAATGGAAAAAAATTAACATTCATGTGGTTTGAAAAGAAATGTGCTAAGAACCACAACTTCAATTTCTTGTAAATCACATGAAAAGCCACAAAATAACTTTTTTTGTTTTTATTCTCAGCTAATCTTTTGCCTGTGTTCGTTCAGAGCAAAGTGCTATCTTGACCATTTACCAAAATTGTAATTTTATGTAGATTCACCAGTAACAAATAGCTTTGGCAGGTCAGGTGTGAACAATTTATTAACTGTGATATGATGGAGGAGCATAACCATAGGGCCTAGGTTATGCCATAGGGCTATAGGGCCTAGTTATTATATTGCACTAGTCACTAGGACCATTATATGTCACTAGGACCATTATATGTCACTAGGACCATTATATGCCACTAGGACCATTATATGTCACTAGGACCATTATATGTCACTAGGACCATTATATGTCACTAGGACCATTATATGTCACTAGGACCAAGGCATTGTAAAGATTTTTACAAGCCAGATTGTTTTATTTATTGAATATATACAGAACTGTAGAATTGTTATTTAGAACTGCTGTTATTGGGAACTGCTCAGGTGGTTCAAATGTTATCTTTTAATACTGGTTATATATATTAGAACTTTTTACATTTACCAGGTTTCAGTTAAATATTAGGTGTGAGCTCACAATACTTATGTAGTCATCAATTTTTGTTATTTTAAAACTAAAATGGAGTTTAATTTGCAAAAATGTTTTTGAAAAAATCATTGGTGTTATAATATATTTGTCTTAATTTGCCTTTGGCTTGACTATATCAATTGTTTACAGTTGCCTATTCTGGTAGATACTTCTCACTGACATGCTAAAAACAAGCCAAGAAGGCATTGAAAATTGGATTAATTAACCTATAACATCAACATTAAAGTGATCTGTGGTTTTTGGAGAAGTTACATAATTTGAGAAGAGAGGTCAGTGATAGTTCTTTTTGGCAAAGAGGGAATCTGAAAAATGTCTCTTTGACCCTGTTTACAGGATACCAGATTGATTTCATATCAGATTAACTGACCCAATCCCATGCAAATATTATGCTACATTCACACACAAAAAAGTATTCATTTTGTATTGGATTCACTCCTGTTCACAGGTTGGTGCAATGCTTCCACTGTGCTCTGAAAAATCTGCCATTGTACTTAGGCAGTTTCATAGCAACTTGTAATGCAGTTTGCTGTTTGGCTCTTTTTTTTGATAACATGCATTCTTTAATGTGTGTCATATCTGACATGCTGATTCCTTTTGCAGTAAATATTTTGATAACAGTTTTGAAAAAATTAATTTCAGTTGCATTTTGCTTTTGAAGCTGATCACCACAAGAAGCATATTTATTATTTCATTAGCATCCAAACTTTTTTGAAAACAAAGCTGCCTTTTCAGATTCATGCATTAAAATAAGTGCTGAAATTATCTGGTATGATTCTATTCCTCATTAAAAGTAGAATGGTTTGACTACACAAAAATGATACAGAGCATCATCTTGTGAACAGAAGACCTATCGGATATGAAAAATGACCCAATACAAATTGAATCTGGTATAATTTGGATAGGGCCTCTATAGAGTTGTTAAGTGATGATGTCATGAAAATCTATTTTAAGAATTTTTGAGTTTTGAACCCATAACCTGAAAAAGCATCATAAAATACCTCTAAGCGTGCAAAGTCAGTTAAATGTGTTACAAGCTGCCTGAAAGATGGCAGCATGAGCATAAGCTTTTTCCCCATGGAAACTCTGTAATTTGGTCTCTGTTTATAGGTTCTAGGAACATAGTCAAAATTATGGTATTCCATCAACAAACTGGATATCTTTCATTGGCCATATCTATATCATCCCAATTTTGTGAAAATTTGACCGACTTTTGCATATTTAGAAGTATTTCATGGTGCTCTATTAGGTCAAAATTCAAAAATTCTAAAAAAAAGAGTTTTATGACCTTGACCCCAGTTTTATGAGTGCTATTTTCCCCACACTGACACTCAGGTTTTATTTAAATGCAATCTCAGTTTGAGATAAAATGGCAGAAATACGGTAATAAAAATGTATTAGGACCGAGATACCAGGGGGCCAAGGGGGGCCTTGCCTCCCCAAAAAAACTTAAGTATTATGATAAAAATACATTTTATGTGAAAAATAAGGCTGTTTTTCACTAATTTATCAGGTTTGTCCCCCCGTCCAAACAAAAAGTTGTATCTCAGTTGTTGCATAATACAACTGTAATAAAACTGGGGTATGACTGTAATACTAAAGTAATAAGACAGGCATACAACTGTAATATGAATGTAATAGGAATGTAATTCCACTGTAATACAACTGGAATAAAACTGGATTAAGACTGTAATACTAAAATAATATAATTAGCATAAAAGTGTGATACAACTGTAATATGAATGTAATATGAATGTAATTCCACTGTAATACAACTGGAATAAAACTGGAATGAGACTGTAATACTAAAATAATAAAATTAGCATAAAAGTGTAATACAGCTGTAATACAAATGTAATATGAATGTAATTCCACTGTAATACAGCTGGAATAAAACTGGAATACGACTGTAAGACTAAAATAATAAAATTAGCATAAAAGTGTAATACAGCTGTAATATGAATGTAATACAACTGCAATATGAATAAAATACAAGTTTTGCACAACTGTAATGAAAGTGTCATATAGCTTGATTAGGACGGTAATACTAAAGTAATAAAATTGGCAGACAAGTGCAGCAATACAGCTGTATTACGAATGTAATGCAACTGCAATATGAATCAAATACAAGTGTAGCACAACTGTAATGAAAGTGTCATAAAGCTCGATTAGGACGGTAATACTAAAGTAATAAAAATGGCAGACAAGTGCAGCAATACAGCTGTATTACGAATGTAATGCAACTGTCATATGAATGAAATACTAGTGTAGCACAACTGTAATACGTATCGTGCTCTTATGGGGAAGGGATCCATTAAAGATGCAGTTTGCAATTTCTAGCTTGTACTATCAACAACAACCGATTCTGTGGTGTAATAGGCTTACAATGTCATTGAGAATGATTTTAAAATGCGTTGAATAGCTAAGAGATTTTAAGCACCGATCAGTAAACGTAAATCGACCGCGCTGACGTGGAATTTCCATGATTAATCGGATGATACTGCAGACCTATCTATCAGGATGCAATTTGATTTTCGTAGCCTTCTGGCTCGCCTTTTTCCATATTTCCCTACAGACGAAATAAATCTATTTTGCTAGAAGTCCGAAAGTATTTTGTGAGTTAAGCTCTTGCTTAAGTTCATTTTATTCCAAGCTTTTCGCCACAGAAAGTCATTTTTGAAGATTTGTTCGACACTTGGAAGGAGCTACCAATCTTCATTTGAGTCGCGAGGAAATCCTAATTGGAGGAGACTCGGCGAACTCCGATTGAGTTCTTCGAACCTCCTCGTAGCATCGAGGTCGCTGTGCATGCAAGCACCTGGACTGTATATATTGCAGACTTAGGCAGGAGCTGCATGGGTTGTTGAGGATGAATGGTTGAGGATGAATGGTTGAGGATGAATGGTTATTGTACGTCTCCCAGTCTTGGTCAATATTTTGGAAACGTAATATCGCCTTCACAGTAACCATAAACAAATCTCCTATTCATTATTTGCAAATTAGTATATGTTTTTCAAATTTAAGTCTTACGATCAAAGAAATGCCTCTGGCAATTAGAATTATGGCAATGAGTTGTTTTGTCAATTTTTTTTAAAGCTGTGTGTTCATGAATTGCCTTTGAATTTGCTTCTGGCCTAAAACAGGGGAAACTAGCGGAAAACGAAATACTAACATTTCTTTATAGAAATAAACAGGTTTAAAGAACAAGAAATAACATTTTTGCTGCAGGTTTGCCATTGAATTAGACGTGCCTGATTAAGCTCTTCCTTCTTATACCAGGTAGCCGGTTCGCAATCGAAATACAAAATTTCGATTGTTATATCTTAACCGAATATTGTGACATAGACCATAGTGCATAGAAACGGCGCTAGAGCTTGTTTCTAAATAATTCCCCGAAACTATTTTCATAGAATGACTTTTCTTGCAACATGTTATAGCCAGCTTTTAAGTCTTGAAATCTTTTCTCTATCAAAATAAGTAAACAACCAGGTGACATCGCTCATTTGTTAACCAAATAAGCAATTGAACCCCAATGAAAGTTTGCGGATCAAGGTAATTCTATTCACAGGCAGCTGATACCCTTTTTGGTCACTGAGAGAAATTGAGAAAGTGGCTGCATGACAGGGTTTTGATGCTTTTGATAGCAAATGAGAATTCCTGGCAGGCCTGTCGGATGATGTAGATATACTTTGAATGTTGTCAACTTCTTTGTAAATGAATCAATCCGTTGACAAATCAGAAACTGATTGTTTTCACCGAGAAAGGTTAAACCGGGTTGGCTGGCTCTGCCTTCGATTAGATGGTTGTCATGACGAGTTTCCTCTGCAAACACGGGGAAGGGTTCTATCTCCTCAATTACGTCACTTGTGGTTTCCTCTTAATGAATGCAATGAATAAGAAGGAAAGCCCGTTTGGAATGCTCGAAGATTTGCGCCATTCAAACGTCAGGTGTATTGCTTTAAAGTGTATTCCTTTTTGGTCGCCTCTGTAGCCGGCTGTTTGGCCATCAAGAGCCATAAGGGGCTAGGGACTGCCGTAGCCGTCTCCCTGGATTCAGAAGTAGAAGTTGCACCCAAATATAAAAAGCATGAGCCGCTATATGCTTTGGGGCCTTCGGGGCATTTGGCCTGTTTCCCCTCCCCTGGGCTGGGGCCAACATAACGTTATCAAATGGTATACTTAGCTAGTAAAATTTAGTTTTCGCTATCGTCAAGGGGTATCGTTCTTGTTGTATAGTAAAGAAATTGAAGTAATGTCTGAGGTATCTCGGCAGTTTAGTACAGAAAGTTGCTCCGTTGATGTGTTTGTTATTCACCCAGTCAGTGTCTTTTCTAAATACAGCTAGTGTCATTGACTGTCATTATTTAAGTGACTTTGCCATTGGCATTAATATAGTTGCATGAAAACATATTCATAAGAAATGACTATGATGAAAATGACTTGATAAGCCTACTCTCCTTTTTATTGCCATGGGAATTTTCGCATGATATAAGAAAGACATCGTTTAATTTGAGATACATTGGACATGCAGCGCTTTTGAAACCAAATCCATGCCATGACTTTAAAGCGAGCTGAGACTAACGGATTTGTCAGTTTGGTGCGAAGCCTAATTTCCTGGGAAACAGAACTCAAACCAAATATTTTGAATTATCCGTCATTATGATGAAGTTTGGAGATCACAAAACTGTTAGATGAAAGTTGTCTTTGTAAACCTTTGTTTAAGCCCATTCTCCAGTGAGAAAAGTCTTGCGAAATTTCGCTGTGAAATACTTCACGCGAAAAAATTCCTTTAAATGCTTTTGTTGACCTCGCGACATTGGAATGTAAAATTTGGAAGCGTGACAAAGGGATATGGACTTTGATTGGCTTCTGAAGGATTTTGCAAGCGAAAAGCGAAAAAAGTGGAACTCATTTTAACTTTTTTTCAGAGAGAAATTCTTCGCGAGAAATCCCAGCAATAGTTCACTGCGCATGCCCATAACGTATTTCGCGCGAGCTTTTTCGCATTTCGCCGATTTTTTCTCACTGGAGATTGGGCTTTAAGATTGTGATCAGCTCTTTGAAATGTTACTGAACGTAAAAGTTTGTCTATAAGGCTAACCTCAAGTAATAAGCTGCACTATCCATATTCATTTTGCTAAACCAGCCGTCAAAACCACGTGAATAATGCATGTCTGGAGAATTTTGCTTGTTACTCCATTGTGTTCTTTATTATAGAATCGAATGTTCTATATCGAGAATACCTGTGATTCCCTCCCTGCGTCAATGTGGATTCTCTTGAAATAATCTTTGAGATTATTGACTACAAAACTTGTTTATTCAGTCTGAATCACTTATAAAAACACTTGTACCCAAACTGAGTTTTCATATTCAATGCATTCAGACTGCTTCAGTTGCTTCAATCCATTTCTTCATTCTTCCTTCATTGCAAGTTTCTGTGTAAAGATTTTGGTTTTGGAATCTGGATCATCCCCCCTCCCTTCCTCCTTCGCAGATCTAGGGAAAATGTTTTCATGAAAAGAGGACGAAATCTATGGTTTGTGAAAGGGAGGGATAGGAAAAGGTGTGAGTGAAAGCGAGGTTTCTCAAAGGCTACTAGTTGCTTAGTAACATTACGTAGTAATTTTAAGTAACGTTGCTAATAATAAGTCACTTGTCTGTTTCTTGTGATCCAGGAGTTTGTTGCTCTAAATACACTAGGTGTTTCCCTCTTGCAATGAACAATGCTTGATATACAGCTTGTCGCTAGTAACCGCACTGTCAACTCAAATTAGCATGGAGCCACGTATATTCCACTAGGGTCTCTAGCTTGAATGGTGAATGAGCTCTGCAACCGAAAATATCAATTCTGCCACCAGTTGTGCTGTACGACAGCCTAAGATAAGCCACTAGCAAATACGAGGTGCAATTTTGATAAGCGACGATGATGGTTGCGTTCTGATTGTTGTTTACGATTTAACTTTGGAAGAGGTGGTCCTTCATGTTTAGAAGGGGAATCGCCGTGGCTGGTGAAATCACGTCTTGCAAGGCGCTCATGCCGATAAAGTGTCAATGTAGGAGTTTGTTGCAATGGTATGACGCTGGTTTCATGAGAAATTGAAGCGGAAAAGGAATCTATTTTGTATCATAGAGTGAGGTTTGCGTTTCAGAGAAATGTTTACTAGCTCAGATAAAGGCTCTTTAAAATCTGCGTCGTTTGCTGAAAAATTGTATAAAAGAAGCTCGATTTACCGAGATTGGAGTAAGTCTACTCATTTACAAGAGAAACAGTCGAGAGAAGGATCATTTGTGGACGAGGAAAAGGTTTTTAATCGCATTCACATCAATTTGACATTTTGTTTTCTATTATAAATTGGATTAATTTGCGCATTTCTGTGAATTTATTTCCTTATTTTTTAGTCTTATATTTATAGTTTTTGTTGGATGGGTATTTTGTTGTATATTTGATTCTCGATGATCGGTCGACTCGTAAGATAGGCGCATGATCGAAAGATGCTCGCGTACCTGCCCCTTCCCACCTGCTAGGGCGTGTACGAAAAGCAAATCCCTTCAATTTCTGCCAATCGTAATTATGCTTAGTAATTATCTACAGTGAATTATCAGTTAAGACTACAGTTAATATTGGTTTTTTATTGTCTCAGCGCACTGAAAGTGGAGAATTGAGGCCTTGCTTTAATCTCCTATCCATACCATTTTAGTACAGTTTGACGTTAATACTGCACACTTCCTTGGTTTTCAAATGAAGTTTTTGTTGAATTTGGAACAGTTGCTATTGGCTAGGTTAATCACCTGATATTCAGTTGTTCCGATCAGGAAAAGAGATATACATCGACGTTTATATACGGGGGTGTCATTCGACGGCCTTTGACCATCTTTTCTATGCAAATAGGTCCACGGGGATTTAAATGTATTGAAGTAATGTATATAATAGTTCATTTAAATCGAAGTTATTTTGAGCTGACTCTTGAGCTAGTAAATCTTTTTTTCACATTGAGCTGTATGTTTTTTTTGGAATCGAACCTGCATTGAAACAACAAAACGAACCTCCAGACTAGTACAATAGTGGGTCGGACCTGGAATTGTGTTTTGTTAAACTGTTTAATTCACAAAAGAGTTTAACTTCGATGATGGAAAGGAAAAACAAATTTTATCCTTAATTTAAATCTCCCGACTTCCGTGAATCGATGAAAAGCATTGCTACTTGACAGCATAGTAATAAAACGGGGGCTTTTGAAAGGTTTTGGTCATGTCTAGAGATAATCATCAACGTCTATGGTACTTGCTGCAAAATGCTCGACCATTCTGTCAAATGCTTTTCCTTATAGGTCTTTGTAAGGATCTTTGACGAAACAGAGTCTTTTATATTAAATTCATCCAATATAATACATTTTTGAGTAATAGCTTACTGATTTATTTTCTCGTAGACGCTGCTTGCCAAAGCCTTGTACGATAATCTTGCCGATGCCCCGGATGAGCTAAGTTTCCGCAAGGGAGACATTGTCACCGTAATTGAGCGCGACGTGGATGGACTAGTCGGCTGGTGGCTCTGCTTGCTCCATGGCAAACAAGGCATTGCCCCTGGCAATCGACTCAAACTCTTTTCATCTCTTGACGACCCTTCAAATACGTCCGGAAGCCAGGGTTCGCTGTCTGCGGAGGAATTTTCAGAGAGTTCTGATTTCACTGATGGTGGAAAACATCCAGGTTCAGAGTACGATGTTCTCCCTGCCCCCGTAAAAGCCTCCCACGGAGAACTCTTTGATTCACCTTCCCCAAAAGCTTTGAAAGATGTCTATTCGTCGCCAAGCAAAATCGCTTCCCAGTTCTCTCAGCTCAACTATGCTACACCAAGTAAACCCCGTGGCAACCAAGAAGATTATGACGTAGTTCCTACACGGCCCAAAATGAAAACTGGTTTGCAAATGAGCCCTGCAGAGCTGTATGATATCCCAAGCTATGCAGTTAAAACATCAGATGAAGTGTATGATTTTGTCCCTAAACGAAGACCCACTATACAATCAACAGGGACAATAGGCCCGAAGTCCCCGGTACCGAAGTTTCAAAATGCATTATCGGCATTTACTGCCATTCCAGATGAGCCAGAGTTTTCAGGAACAATGAAGTTGCAAGGGCATGAGCTGTATGACGTACCAAAACCAAATGCTCACAGTGAATTGTACGATGTACCCAAACAAAAACCAGATACCACTAGCGAACTTTATGATGTACCAAAGCCGAGTAGTGGTAATGGTTTCGAATTATACGACGTTCCTTCGTCTTTAAAAGCGGCTGAGGCAGTAAAAAGAAGTCAGGGAAGTGTCAAATCATCTGGTGGTGATGCGCAAGAGGTGTCTGACCGCAAATCACCCCAAAATGTAGTAAAACCAACAGCGTCAAATGAAGCCTTGTATGATGCTCCTCCATCAAACACTACCTTTAAAAGAAACTTTGATTTATCTCGCTTTCGGCAAGACCTTACCAATGTGGAAGGGCAACAAACAGGTAAAAAACAAGGGAGTGCTCTTAATGACAAATCAAATGCTAGTAATGAAATTTATGATGTCCCTCCTGCATCATTTGCTAGGCATATCGACAGCACAACGCAAGATAAAACTTCGTCGGAACTCTACGATACTCCATCTTTAAAGCCATCAGGCAACAGTCCCTTTGCATCACGTGACATTTTCGTAAACAGGAATGTTTCTCCTCAAGAAATCTACGACACTCCCCCAGCACTGCGCAAAAATGAATCAAAAATGGATGATATTTATGATACACCACCTGCCCATTCTGTTTTGAACCAAGCAGCGACTTCTCCCCAAAAATGGCAATCAGATGCAACAGAAATATATGACGTACCACCGAACCAGAACAGCGTGACTAATGCCAACCAAGCTTTAAAGGCCAGCTTCCATGCTAATGACCAAATATATAATGAGCCTCCCCATCATGACATTTATGATGTGCCACCCTCTGATGGCATCTACGACCAGCTGCCAAATGCTGTCTCAAAAAAAGCTGCAGATGATCACACAGATGATTCTTTGTATGACGTTCCTACGCACCATGATGTGAACAAGGTAATGAGTGACATCAGTAAGTTTAAAACAACAAATCAGTCACTGATGAAGCCCATTTCAAAACGACACCAGACTGGCTCGCGCACCATCAATTCTGACGATGATGATGATGATTACGTTGACTATCAAGATATTTATGGGAAAGAGCCACCTACAGAAATTGTCAAGGAGATCGAAAAGGTACGTGATTCAACAGATTTTCGTACCTAATGTTTTATTCTTTTGTGTAGTTGTTTAAAATTATTTGTTTGTCTGCAAACTGAATTACCCTCGTTGCTAAAGCAGCTTTGCTTTAAGGTGGCAGTATTTAATATGCCACTATTGATGAATTGCTCAGCAACTGCGCTGTTAGTGAGTGACGAGGACGAAACAAATAAATTAATGAAGGGACAAAAGAATAAATCACCTTTTCGTTTACCCCTATGTATGGTCTGCTTCACGCCCTTGTCAAGTGGATCGCTAGTTCCAACTCAATGAATGCAAGCTTAAATCAGTTATCTACTTTCTTCAATCTACAAGTGTAAATTTTCTCGCTGGTAATCAGTTATCTCGCTCTTTATTCTCTATTGATTTAGAAATCTCAGAACAATCCCTCGCAAGGGAATATCTCCACCTCAATTTAGCAACTCCAGCAACAAATTGCGCCTCAGTTTCCATTGATAGTCTGAATTTAAAAGTGGGTTAAAGCCAATCTGGCCAATCAAATAAGGTTAGCCCTGAATTTTCTTTCCCCCCCCCTTTTCCCAACCAGTCCCACTGCTGTAGCTATGATGAATATTTGTTGTAAAGAAAACCTCGGGGAAAAAGCGATAGAGAGGTCCACAGGAAAGAAGGCAATAGAGAGATCAACAGGGAAAAAGCGATAGAGAGAACGTTCAATTTTTGTTGGCTTGTCTTCTATTATTTAGAAAATGTCATCCTTTAGTGAGATAATGACTTTAAACCGATTCTCCACTGACGCTTATTTTGTAGCGTTCGCTAAAGCGTTCATACAAAGTTCCGCTCATTCCAATCTCCACTGATTTCAATCAAATTTTAGCGCGCGCGACATTCTTAGGATAAATGGGGATATATAGGCAAAAGGGAAATCTTAGGACGTGGCTTTCTTTCACGATATTTGCTTATGAGGAGAAGAAAAATTCAGTTATATTTACGTTGGAAGGGAAATCAAGCTTTTAAAAAGAGCACGTAAAGAATGGGTGGACAAATTACATAAAGACATACATCAGAAAGGTGAATGCCAATAAAATCGGCAAGCGGTAAATTAAATTTGGTTGTGGACTAGAATTTTACCTTACTCGTAATTAGCTTACCTGCAAAGTATGTAACTGCAAGTTATTTTCACTGCTACTAAATTCCGGTTGCTATGAGGATGCCAGTTTACAAAGACTTATTATGAAAATCGTACAATTTTATTGTCCTACGTATACTTCGAACTATTTCGCTTCACAAAAAATAGAAACTACTTCAACTATTTGTCAAGCGAATTTTTTTATGCGCGGATGCTTTTCTCGCAAATTTTTTCTTTCTGCAGATGTGTCATCGTGAATTTTTCAGACAAAAAAGCGTCAGTGGAGTTTGGCTTTTAGACAGTTTTTTATCACCATGTAACTTTTTATTGGTAAGCCATTTTCTTGACAGCCATTTTCAAGGGTAACCATGTCAGTTTTTCTTGGTACCCGTGCCCCCTTTCCCAGTGTAACCTTGCATTGATGTTGTGATTGTCAAGTTAGCTTTATTGATGAACATAGGAGAGGGTCATTAGTCATTTTGTAAATGTAACTTTGTAAGCTATATCATACACCGCAGCGCATTTCCTAAGCATCTGCATAAATCAGCATTTTATTTTTCATTCATTTTTAGACTTCTGAAACTTCACCTCGTGTCCAACCCAAAAAGCCCCCTCGCAAGAAGTCATCATTTGATCAAATCAACATGGCTGCTGTGAGGGCACTCAAACTGACCTGCATGCAGGCGTATGATCGTCTCAATAAACTACACCTTGCTGTTGACACTTCAGTTACAGCCCTTGTATCCCACTCGAACGGTGATTGGCTAGAGCCTAGAAACCTAGAAGTTGTTATTGACCCGATTAGAGATATGGCGAACAAAGTGAAGCTGTCGCTGCGGTTGCTGACAGAGTTTGGCTTGGGAGCCATGGTTAATGCCAAAGCAATGAGTTTAGATTCAGAGGCTGAAACAATAAAGAACGACCTCGAACCACTACTTGAGTGTTATTACAAAGTCAAGGTATGCTTGATGCACCTGGATACTTGCAAGTGGTCAGTGCCTAGCGTTCGTGATAACACAACTGATAAATTTTTTGCTACAGTGAATGCAATAATGATATTGGCAGGGCGGGTACCTGAAGCATGTCGCAAGCTAACCTCAACTTTGCACTTTGGTATTAAGACTTTGTTTTTCGAAGATAGTACTGTCCAAGCACCTAGCCAAACTTTGGTGGCTGTTACTGAAAAAGCAGCAGCTCTTACCGTGACTCCACAGTTGACAAAACAGCCCGACCAAGGAAACATGGGTAAAACAGGTACAATGCAAATGTCAGCGACTGTTAATGATAAGAAAGTGAGGGAAATTCTCGAGCTTGATGCACGGCCCGTTTCTGTATGGAAAGACCAAGAGTCAGTATCAATGGACAAGGCCAATGGGGCAGATATGTCGCCCATGGAAATGAAGCAAGAGTTTCAAAGTAGGCGGCAAAAGGGCTATAACTCCACCCTTCCTAGAAGACCCCCAGTCCCTCCCAAGCCAAGCTTACCTGCAAATCGCAGATCCATGGCAGGATTTGTGCCTGATGAAGATTTCTCTAAAAGACCTGCTTTGCCAAAGGCGGACACGCTAGTAACTGATTTCATCACTGAGGATGGTCGAAAGAAATATGCGTCAGACCCATCAAGGTCGCCAGTTGATTTGGAGCATACAAGAAAGCCAGAATGGGGAGGTAGCTGTCCGCAGCTTGATGATCATAGTACCTACGCGTCGCCGCAATCAATGTTGCGTGCAACCTCGAGCGGCACTGCGGCTTCAACTACATCAACTGCTTCTTTTGATAACTCTGCCGATGACCTTGATGCCAATGCCAATTTAAGTAAAATGGCGTCAGACTCAAATTTGTTATCGCAAACAATGCTTCCTTCTCGTGTAACTCAACCGATTACTGCAGCGCATTCCCGCTCTGTTTCCTTGCCTTGGGATGATAATAAAATACCGTTTCGAAATTACGATAGCAATGTTGCTACATTCCAAAATGTAGCTAATGACAAAGGTAAAAGACTTTCCACTTTGGACCATAGAGATACCGAGGCTTTGTCTTTCTTTCTTCAACGGGTCGAATCTCAGTTTCTGATACTACGAGACGCTGTACGTAATCTTACAGAATCAGTTTCTAACAGTGAAACGCCACAGGTTTTCGTATCGCATTCGAAATTCGTAATTTTAACAGCGCATAAAGTAGTCCACGCTGGAGAGGAACTCTGTGCAAAATTATTAAACAACGAAGTGAGATTTAAAGTAAAAAGGGCAACAGCCCGCTTGGCGGACTCAATTCGCGGCGTTGTAGCCGGTACAAAGCAAGCGGCATTGGCCTACCCGGACCAGAACTCGCTAATGGAAATGGTTACTACTGTGCTGTCAGTGGGTGAGTCAGTAAGAGAGGTACACAAGGAGGCAAAAAAGGCCTTGGAGCTGTAAACGTAACTCTACATTTCATCAATCAAATTTAAAATTTTAGTGATACAATATGTTTTACGATTTACCAAGAAGTGACTTTACCATAGACAGCTGCTCCATTTTTTTGATAAACGACTCTTCAATGATGTATTTATAGCTTTACGATCTTTTAGGAGCGTACCGCTTATGGCATTTTAAGACCTCATGTTTTCTACGAATGAATTTATTATTATTTGTCAATTAGATATCGTCGCCAATCAGGTATATAGTCTAAGATGATTGTCTTCCGAAATTCGTAAACTGTTTTGGTAAATTGATCCTACTGCCACTAGTCTTTTCTTCAGTCAATTATTTATCAAAGAAAGCAAGCTTTCCTTTTCAGCCTCAGTTTACCACGAATGCTTTATTTGAAATATTTATAGTTTTAAAAATATATAGTTTCACATTTGAAGAAATAAATAGTAATTTCGAGCATCAATAGCCCAATGATCACGTGATTGAAGAATCACAGACATGTTATATTGAAATCGTTTTACACAAATGTAATGCAGTCCTGTTTAGCCGTGTAATTTTTAGAAGTTTTTATGATTGTTTTTCTATTTTTAATCGATAGAAAGTATGTTTTCAACACAGATTAAATGCTCCAATTCACGTCAGTCTCGAATTTTAAATGCTTTTTTAGTTGACTGACTGTTTCTTACTGAATTGTTGCCGATTTTGTTAGTATCAACGCTTTGAGAAAGTGTGTTTATTACAAGTTTCGATAATTTTTAGTACGCGCATGTATATTCAATTTAGAGTGTAGTATCTCTGTCATTGTCCACTTTCGGTTGTTTGCAATAAGTTACTTCAGTACACGATTTACTTCAGTACACGATTAGTCTGAGCTAAACGAACAGCTTTTGATAAAAGTATTTCATTGTCAATGACCTTCCTTTGTTTGCCCTTCCTCAGTTTTTATGTAGATCAGGCAAATCATTGCCTTCCCTTTTGTCGGTTTTTGGCTCTGATGGTAAGAGCGCATGTCAACGTTCAGCGTAAATGGGGGTACAAAATTTAAAACGTCGGTAAATTATGATTAAATGCAAAATTTAGGGAAAAAGAATGACCAAACGCATTTTGTGAAAGAGTCAGGGAAGGAATAGTTTTAACACCGACATCTGCATCACACGAAATTCAAAACAATTTCAAAGCTCTACTTAACAATAGAAAACTAAACAAAATATTAAAACATCCCAAGCTCAAAGGGTCTGACAATTTAGCAAGCGCATTATTAATTGAATCAAACTTAAGTTTGTAAAAACAGTGACACAGTGACAGTGACAATTAACAGTGAAATAACAGTTAATGTGCCATTCGCTAACTGGGAAAAATTATTTCAAGATTTAGTACAAGAAAAAAGGAGAAAGAATTTTTCTAGGAAAATGGAAAGACACAGATTCAAAAATTTTCAGTTAAACAAACAATCGCACAAAAATTTCGCGCATTCGTTTATGGCACAAAAGAACCGAATCCTGGCATACCGGAGTCTTTTTCATCAAGCACTCTACAGAGCGTAAATTTCGGGCAATATCGTGCCATCTTAAAATTTTGCGCCACCTAAAACTCGGGGCCGGGGCGTGTCATTTTGGTTAAAAAATTAGACCCATCAATCCGCACATGTCTGGAAAATGTGACCCATAATTCCACAAACATATTGAAAATTATACCTATAATTCCGCAAAGCAAATGAAGCTTTTAAAGCATAAAAATAACATAAAAAATATCAAACAAACTTTGCATGTCCTTCGCTCCAAAATCTCAATACTACACATATTTCATACTTTCATTTCTAACTTAACATTCATGCTACAATTTTGCACTAATTTCTCAAATGATATCCATAATTCTGTATGTTTTTAAATGGTACACAAAGTTCCGCACATGTTTCAAGAACTGGTACAGATAATTCCACACTTTCAGAAAAAAGTACCCTCAAATAATGGCTCGTCCCCGTACCTTCAAACATGTTGAGCCCCCCCCCCCCCAGCGAAAATAGATGAAGAGATTTCCTAAATGTTCCAAATGAATTATCAAAGAAGAAATTTTTCCAGGGAACTACTTGAAAAGTTCAAAGACATCGTTGCATAAGTTTATTATGCTATTCAAATTGATTGAATTTTGAGTGGTTTCGTAAGATATCGATGAAAGATGGTGACCTTGTAAAACATAAGACAACGTAAAATTTGCATGGCACTTGCATCATTGCTGAGCTGTAGAAAGAGGATCTGGAAGCGGATAATCAATATAACTTTATCGTTGATATAACATCGATGAAAAAGATCCTAAAAGTGATCCTAGAAATGAATCTAAAACATCGAACATGACTAACCATAGAAATGCAGTTGCTTCGATCAATCAGTAATGCTTGCTTGCAATCGTTGTTGTTGTTATTATTGGATAATTGGAATTATTGAATGCTTGAGAAGAATTTTGTTAGTACAATGAAACAAACGACCATGGACAATTTTTTCAATAGTTCACTTTACTTCAATTCAATTTATCTTATTCCGATTCATGTAGATTCAAGCTTGATTACAATATGGGAAAACTCAATTCTAATGCAATCACTCTTTAAGTCATCAAAAAAAGGTTTACAGTGAGTCATAAAAGATTGAAATATAATCAGCCTTACCGCACATTTCATGTTTTTCCTTAGAAGATTTAAAGGTAGTCTTGCGAGTCCGTCCCCAAACAATAATACCATTGCTTCCAAGTGGTTGTATGAAAGCATTTTATGCATTAACGAGGTGTCTTTTGGTACATCAAATACTTTCTGAGATTTTCCAGTTAGTGTGTTGAATGTAAGCCTTCTATTATAATTTATTATCAATCAGAACACCTAAATATTTAATAACACTTTGTGCTTCAGTTCAGCATCCCATTGTTAATTGTAATGTCCACCCTCTGGTTTGATATTTTCTTTTTAGAAGTGATAATTAAAAATAGCCTTAACTTCAAGTGTTATCAGATTCTCGAGAGACATGCAAAGGCTTGTATCATTGAACAAAAAGATGGAAATTAAAAACATGGTTAATTAAAGTGAACCAATAAGGGGCCTAGGACGCCACATTGAGGTACACCATTACAGATGTATAGTTTCTGAGAGTTTACCCCCTACAACACTCTCTGTTTTTCATTATGAAGATAGAGCGCAACCAGTTTAATGTAGTATTCCAGTTTCATAATATTTCAATATGTGTAAGATAATTTCTAGGTCAACAGTTTTGAAGCTTTCATAAAATCAAGGAAAATACAAGAAAGGAATACCGAAACCATCCGCTGACTTCTGAGTATCTAAATCAAAATTGCACATTATGTCATGAAGACTATGGAACAGTAAATAAATTTTCGTTAGTTGTATATTGAATTAATGTTAACACCACGTTTTCCCCATTTTTAAAAAAAAAACTTTTCAATTGACCCTAACTCGAACATTCGAAATCTCGAACAACTTTAGATGTTGCTTAGCAGGAGCTATGACATTTCGAACTGCATGACGGGAAATATCATTCTCTCCAAGATGGCAGCCAGCATGGACGTTAGTAAATCTATTGACAGCGGAGACCGGCTAGTAAGGTATTTGAACATTTTATCTTCCAGTTGAATCTGGATCAGTGCTCCTAAATTGCTTCATGCATAAATCATATTTCCTTTTCTGAATTTTTGACGGCCATCTTATTCTAGACCCAAGGCCAAGGTCATGTTTCCGCGAAAAATCGTATTGGCACTTAAATTGAATCCAGTCCAACGCATCATTTCTTTCAAATTGTAATCTGATAACCAGCATAAAGCAATTTTCCACCCTGCCTTGATATGGTGTCTGAAACTTTTGCAGGTGCTTGGTTTTTAAACCCTGCTTGATGGTTTTCCCTTTTAAAAGCTTTAATATTCAGGTTTTATTCAGGTATTAAAATTCAGGTTTTATATATAGGACTTTAGCTACCCTTTTAACTTAGCCCCAAACAGTATCCCTTAGTAACTAGTGGTTTCCATAGATTTCTAGAAATATCAGTACATTTTTCTCATGATTGCATTGGGTACCCTCCAGAAATTTTCCTGAAGTAAAAAAACGACGGCTGTTAGGCCTATTGTTCTCGGGGAAATGAGGACAGTAAATAGTTTGCCATTTAACAGATTGCAACGCACAACTTTTGAAAACTCAGTGATTTTCAAATTTCAGTAATAAATTGTATGCTTACTCTATTGTTAACAATTCTAGAAGAGAAATCTAATGCTCCTTTTATACCATAAATTTGTTGTTTGCATGATTGTTTCTGGTTACCAGGAAAAAAATCAAAAGGATGAACATTTTTGTGATTTCTGACTCGATGACGATTTTTAGCCAAAGTGCTCCTCATACTTTTCTTGTGTGCTTAAAAATGATAGACAATATAAATACTTAATTTTTTCTGCCTGAATTGGCCTGTGAACGAGGCTAAAAAACTAGGGGGCGCACAGGTCGGCACTCATGGCAAACCAGTGAAGAAACAGCTATTTCTGTGTTCTAGAAAAACCTGCCGCGAAGTTTGAATCTCAACGGTTTTTCTATCTGCTTGTGCACCCCAAAAATTTTATTCTCAGAGTCACTTTGGTACGTTTTTCTAGCAAAATTAGCCTGTCTGTGGAAGCGTGAGCCAGTTTTTGACCACAAGTGGGGCCTAAAACTCAATGTTTTTGTAGCGATTCGCAAAGCTGCGAAGCCTCTTTGCAGTGTATTTTTCTTCGGCTTCTTTGTCAGGTGAGATGAAAACATAAATCAAAAGGTAAAAAATTGAAAATATTCTCAAAATGCTATTTTCATATATTTCCTACCTTTTTGGAGTGTTTGATACAAAAATATTTCCAGTTATACTTGTTTGGTTGGTTTTGGCGAAAAGCCGATTCAGGGAAACTACAATTTTTTGTAGAAAACCAAAAAATCCAATTATATACAATTCTATTTTATCTTTATAGTGCAGAATTTAATGCTGAGCTTAGAATAAAAAACAGCTCTTCTATATTTTTTTCAAATTTTTAAGATATCATCGATTTTCTCCGATATGGTCAGGGAAGGGACCTATGCTGTCCTGACTTTCACAGTGTAACAGCTGTGAAATGTGTACAATGAATTTAGCATTATGGGTATTCAATTAAGTGGTTATTCAATAAGGCAGGCATGAACAATCCAGAGAGGTACCATGTTTTGGTTGATGTCATATTTCTAGGAAAGCGTTCCCTGACCCTAGGTAACCTGTGATTCGTTGATGCAGTCAAAAAAACTCTTGGATTATCAAAACTGGATTATTTACCTTCGCTATTCAATAAACCAGCATTGGGAATACAAGGGAGATTATGGTCTGTTTTTATGATGAACACCTACTTTGAAGAAGAATGCATGCAAACCTCTCATTTTGAAAGTGACCAGACTGGAAACTTTGTTTCTTGCGTGGACAAGATCCTGTCGAAAATTTGCCACTAGGCGTCTGAAATCATCCACAGTTTGAAATTTGGATTGATAATAATGTAAAAAATGTTAACAAATAGGGACTTTGCACAGCCAATATGCAAAAGTGCGCAGATGGAAAATTTGAGTGTGTGGGCAATATATTGCAGTCTCCAGTCTGGGGAAGTGACCTCTTTGTTGACAAATTTTTAGCCAATGGTGCAGTAGAACAAATTTTTTATTCTTCCTTTAATTTTTTAAATATATTTTTTCTCTTTCTGTTATTATTGAATCAAGGTTCAATTTAGTAGGCCATGTTGAAATGAGTCAGAGCAATTAGCTTGATAGCTCTTTTCATAACTTTCTTTTCCTGTGTCCCAAACAATAATTTTATATTTAAATAATTTTATCGTTCATATTTTTTTACCTTGAATGTTAACTAAATAAATATGTGTATGATATATACACTTTAAGCAGATATTTTCGTTTCACACAGGCGATCACCCTTACCCTCGCCCTCGCCAAGTTATTAATGCAGGTTATTGACCGCCCTCCTAAAAACTTGTGTTGTCCCTAAGAGAAAGGAAGCACACCTAGGGAAAAGTTTGCAACAAATGTCACTATTGTTGTTGTCACTAATGTTCAATTTACATCTTCTGATGGCATCATCAAGCATTTCCCTCGAGGCCTTTTAGCTTAATGTTTTTATAGAATGCCAGTGCTGTCAAATATGGGGCCATCCAGGGGGTAGAAATCCGCCATTCCAGTCATTTTTTAGCCAAAATTCTGCACCTTAGAAATGTTGATAGGACCTTTTTTAAAGATGTTTTACAAGACAACAGATGAAGAATTCCGCAAAACCTTTTTGAAAATTCTGTATCCTGTAGATCATTTTTGAGAAAATTAATGTCCGGCAAGTGTATAGACTTCTGCAATCAATAACAAATTTTCTTCACATTGTTGACATTATAAATCATTAAATCAATTATTTTGGCTAAAAACTGTTAGGCAGATTAGGCAGTCGTAGTTAGATAATACCCTGATTCCTCCTGAAATCACCCTAGTAAGCTGATTCATGTGGGCAGTTTGTCCTCCTTGCAAAAATTGTTTCACAAAAAGGCATACTGCAACTTGCATTTCTGTGGTTAATCTTTGATGTTAGAACGTTGTAAACCATTGTTACTTGTTGCTTGAATGAAGAAATGGAATTGAACTTGAATGATAGTGAATTCTGTTGACATTTGCTTTAAGAACAAGTGACTGAGAAAACCAAGATTTTTCAGGGTGTTTCCTTTAAAAGTTAACATACAATTCTGAATTCTTTTCACCTTTGCAATATCTTTTTATCTGGTACTTAAAATACAGGCCTTTCAGTGGGACATAGGCCATAGGGAGTGCCACACCTCCCCCTTGTAGCATCACTTGTGGTAATGAAAAAACCGGCCATTACCTTAACTGTATGATCAACTACTTACCAAAAAATTGTATTATATCCATAATCTCAAATTATTAGCTTTGGTCGAAACATTTCAAGTGGTTTAGTAGTATATTGGCCAAAAATCTTTTTTTGTTGTCAAAATTGCACTCCTGATTGAAATTTTCAGTCAGGTACAATTTATCTTGCATGTTTGATATGTATAGCTGACTTGAAGCATTGCAAGGACAGACATGCCTTAGCGACGGGAGAAAGTTTATTCCAGACTTAGATTGTTGCAGAAACAAGGGAGAACACAAAGCAGTCTGTTCTACAGAAAGAGAGGATAAAAACTGCCTAACCTTTACAAGAATGGAAAGAATATTGTGGAAAAAAATTTTCTTAACTTGTAATCATGGTGTTCTGAATCTTGTACATCACCATTGCTTTTGCTTGTGGTTCAGCAAGTAGCAATTAGCAAGATGCGCATGTGACCAGTGGCGCAGAGAGGGGGGGGGGGAGGGGGGGCAATTTGCCCCAGGGCCTCGGCCTGAAAGGGGCCCCGAAATCATTCTGAAAATTGTTTTAAAATGTCTTCTTTCGAGAAACTGAAAATGCATTTAAAGATATATTTTGTTAATATCGAAAATGATGGCAGTAATTTAATTGGGTCCGTACACTGAGTCTTATTCGAATTTAAGGCCTATCAGCTTCATTTATCGAGTCTGGGGCCCCACGAAAAGCTGAATAAACCTTAGATCACATATTTTACGGATTCATCTTTTTTAGCTGAGTTTCCCTGAGTTTCGCAAAATCGTACTTATTGGGGGAAGGGAGCCCTGATAAAAAATTAGGTAACCCACATAATCTTGTTTTAATCTATGGCCCGTTCAAGTGAGTTATTTTTGCATTTAGACTCGTTGCATAAAGCTATATTATATTTTTGGGGCCCCTTTAAGCAAACTAGCATTAATAAAGAACCGCTTACGTTCAACGATGACTCAAGACAGACTATCAAGCCTCGTGACTCTATTGATCGACCAAGAACTAGAAAGACAAATTGATTACGACAATATCATTGATCAATTTGCAACTGAAAAAGCAAACTTGCGCAAACGTTTGAAAATAATGGGCGTTTCCCATTTTATAAAGGGCGTGGCCTCGAAAATTTTTTGTATCCGACTCTAGGGCCCCAACCGGGACTTTGCCCCAGGGCCCAGGCTGCCTCTCGGCGGCCCTGCATGTGACTACTTGATGGTGTCCTTTGAAGGGGGCGTTTGTGATCAAGTAATTTTAACAGATACGTTTGCTCTAATCTGTACAGTGGGTTTTTGAAGTTCAAAGGTAGACAGATATTTTTGCAAGAATTATGGGAAGAACGTGTGTTTTGGGTACATATAAATGTGGTTTAGGGCAAATCAGGAAGTTGTTAGTCAGGGGGTGGCAACATATTGAAATACTGAAGCCTTGACCAACTTTTTAGTTTTAGCACACAAAGGGTGGCAATGTTTTAGAAAGGAAACCTCATGATCTTTTAATGAGGCTTTAAAAGTTGAATTATTTGTTGTTAGTTACATTTTGTTTCGGTTTTTAATGCTTTCGGTTTAAGTGCTAGTCCAGATGTGGTAAAACCAGGTCAGTAAAACTGGATTAAAGTTACTGTGGGTAATAGTCTATTATGTTTGTTTTAATTTAGTTGCAATGCAGAGGTCCTGAGCTGAAAAGGTTTCTTTTTGTATAGCTTATATGGAAATTTTGTTTTTTATAATTATAGATTTGTTTGATAAATGGGTTCCAGCACTAGTTACTTGTTATTGCGGTTTTGTGTTGAAGAACCTTCCCACTTAATACGTGCCTGCCCTGGCCCTGTTCAACTGGAAGTCTTAAAATGTACTTTTTATATTGTCTTTGTCAATATGTGTGATATTTTATTTTGTAGAATGGAGAGTCCCTTTGAAGATGATGATGTAGAGGACATGGATTTTAGTATTTCAAGTAAAGATAAAAAGAAAAGGAAGAAACATAAAAAACACGGGAAGCAAAAAAAATCTGCAAGATCAGAAGATGGTCACAGAAAAAATAAGCACAAAAAACATAAGTCCAAGAAAGTTGATTCATTGGATGATGTAGATTTAGAAGACTTAGAAGAGAGGAAGAAAATTTTGCAAAGACAGCTGGAAGAAGCAAGTAGTAAATCTGGTGGCTTAAAGAAAACTTTGCCAGAAAATACAGAAAGAAGTAAAAAAAGGAAAGATAAAACTGTAAAAGATGAATTTGGGAGAGACATTTTTGATGGAAAAGATACACATTTACAGTTACTTTCAAAAGAAAGAAAGAGTCATGATCATAGTAACAATTTACGCAGGGGATCAAAGGAGGAATATGAAAGACGAAGCTCAAGCTCACACAGGAGAACTGATGATAGAAGACCTGAAGATCAGTCTTCACGTCATGTTCTAAGTGCAAGTAGGGACCAAAGAAGGAGATCAAGGAGTTTGGAAAAAGAGAGGTCCATATCAGCAAGAAACGATTCTAGCAGACACAGAAGTTTTACAGAAAGGTCAACTGACAGAGAAAGGAGACATATGAGTCACAGAAGCCGGTCGGCAGAAAGAAGAGATGCAAGCAGATCAGGACCAAGACGAACCCGGAGCAGGTCAAAAGACCATGACTACAGAAACAGAGGAAGGCATGAGAGGGATGGTCGTGGCAGAAGAAACAAAGAAGCAAAAAAGGAAGAATTGAAGGAATCCTCAGACGAAGAGTTAGTATTTTACTCTGAATTTTGTTTTTATTTATTTCTAATGAGAAAGCCACGTTTAATCAGCACACTGGCATAGTTTTAGACGTGTTGTGGCTTCAATTAACCCAGGATGTGGATTTCCATTTGAATTTTGTAAGGCCAAGATTTCCCTGTCATTAAAACATATCTTTTAATTGCAATGTTTATGCTTGTATAAACAGGCGGGTGCATTAAGTGTTGCTGGTAGAAATTTATTGGATTTTAGTAAGCAGCATACTTAGATGGATGTAATATTACTTTTGTAATCTTGTTGACAAGGAGCGTCAGTATGGATGTTGTCTTGCTTGTATGCTAACTGATATTTTCTTTCAGCTTGGGATGTCTCTAACATTATAATTTCGCTTTGTTTAAAGTCTGTTTATACTATTGCGCAGCGTAAATCTTGATGAGCTAGCTGAGCAAATGGAATTAGATGAAGAAGAAGTTATAAAGCGACAAAGAGAAGCACGCCAGGCCAGAATTGCCCAGCTGGTAGGGCCAGAGAAGAATCTCGAGAGCCCATCTGTTAACGCAAACCGAAGTTTTAGCGAATCAGATGGAACATCTTCGGATGATGAAAGTGACCAAAGCAGCTCATCTTCTGACAGCCAATCATCTTCCTTGGAATCAGGCTGGTCAGAAGACTCAGAAAGACGTGCGAAGGGTACGAACAATAAATTAAAGGACAAATTGGGCGCAGGAAAACAAGCCAAGAGACATGTAAGGGATGAAAAAAATGAAAATATTAAATCTAGAATTGAACTGGACGAGCTAAAGAGAAGCGAAAGGAAAAATTATAAAGAAAATAGTTCGAAAAAAGGAAATGAAAAGTATTCAAAAGGAGATGCGAAAAGAGCATCAGCTTCTGAGAAAACTTCGGCGAAAAGTTCTTTAAACAAACATCCTGATGCAATGTCACGGAAAAGAAGAGGAAATGAAAGTAATGATGCTGAAAGGGCTGCGAAGAAGCTAGCAGGGGAAGATGACAGGGAAAAAGAAATAAAGGAAATACTGGAGCATAGAGCAAACATCGCTGGGCAGAAAAAACTGACAATGGAGAAAGAGGTAAAGGCTGATTCAGGTGATGAAGCATCAAGGTCACTGGATATGTTTGCAGGAGACGAGGCGTTTGCAGGCAATGATATGTTCTCAGATAATTTTGACGTGAGTTTCTTCTCACTAATCTCATAGAGCTTATTTTTAAGCTTATCAATAGCTTGGCTGTACTGCCATTCGCAACAACTTTATATACTAAGCTAATGTGAATATTTTCGATGCACAATCTTTGACCGTTTCTTATGAATTTTTCAACTTGTTTTCAACGTTATGACAAATATTAATTCTGAAAAAAATATAACTCCATTTGTCTTTGCATCCAAGCAGTTGCTGTTGTGATCCGCCCTTTTCTTTCCATTAGATATGGTTTTGATTAATTTTGGTTTTTTCGATATATTATAGAGCCCGAGAAGTGGACCTATAATCTCGAAGCGCGGCTCAGAAAATCCAAATTTACTGGACAACTGGGACGACGCAGAAGGATATTACCGTGAGTGCGTTTTAATTGATTGTTGAATCTCACAAATATTGAATGTTTGGTTTTATTTGGTTCAAGTGATTTCTTCTACTGGCTTGAAAAGTGAAATATGTTTATCATTGCAAAGCTATCAGATTTCATGTAGAGGAGGGTTTAGCCTCACCAAGCTGCCAATTAGGTTTCTATGAAAGGCGCTATATCTCTTGTTGCAAGTGTGTTTAACTCTCTTGTTTATATTTCAAACATTTGTAGCGATCAATCGTACTTTTTTGCTTCAGGTGTTAGAATTGGGGAGACCCTTGACAAGAGATACAGCATCTATGGTTACACCGGCCAAGGGGTCTTCAGCAATGTTGTGAGAGGCAGGGACACTGCCAGATCAAACCAAGAAGTTGCAGTCAAAATCATCAGGAATAATGATATCATGTTAGTTTCATATTTTTGTCAATACTGCAGCTTTTGTTATTCAATATTCAATTTCTTTTTTTTAATCTGACTCCTGCCTCATGTTTTACAATACTTAATTATTTTCTTCATTCTGTATACAGTGAACCCCTTGTTTAGGATTGGAATCTCTGTGCGTAACTGGAAAGAAAAATGAGGCGAGGTTATCTGTCCGTTTTTAGATTTTTCTTAATTCTGTATGGTGATGTATCATTGTCATCACACTTGCATTAATTTCACCTCTGGTTTGAACTCTTTATCAGGTACAAGCAAGGTTTGAAAGAACTCGAGGTATTGAAGAAGCTCAACGATGCCGACCCTGATGATCGATACCACTGCCTTCGAATGTTTCGACATTTCTTTCATAAGCAGCATCTTTGTTTGGTTTTCGAATCCCTCAGGTAAAATCATTCTAGATTTTTGGCAGGTATTAATCGCAGCACCACACGTTTTATTTACCACAGCATTAAACCGCTATATTTTTCTATTCATGTCACAATCTGTATGTTCTCTGTCCGTGAAAAGATTTCCTTTTTTCGTAGCATGAACTTGCGCGAGGTACTTAAGAAATACGGTCAAAACGTTGGTTTACACATAAAGGCAGTCAGATCGTACAGTCAGCAACTTTTCCTCGCCTTAAAATTGCTGAAGAAGTGTGATATCATCCATGCTGATATTAAACCTGATAATATACTGGTAATTATGTTTGTGTATGATACTGTTTCTTCTGTCAAGTAGAGCTGTGTTAGTTCCTTTGAATCTTCAGGTCTCAAGAGCCTTGATTTAACAAAGCGAATGAGTCAATTAGGGAAGTTTAGATCCTGTGCGAAAGCGAGTTCAAATTCAAATTTTAAACTGCACATCGACTCTGCGCAGGAATCGCCCAGAAAACTCGCACTTGACAGCCAAGCTCAGTACGTCTTTCAGACAAAATTTTGCACTACAGGGAACGAGTTTTCAAGCTTGCATTTTATGGAAGAATAAACGTAAGTTAAAATGTCAACTGGTAACCAAAGAGAGCTCTTTATTTGGAAATCTAAGCATGATCGATGCTTTAGTCTTGAGCTACTCCTTGCTGAGCCTTATCTTTATAAGCCCCAATCCAAGGAGCAAGGGCGAGCTTGGAAATTGATAGTGGACAATTTAAATCAATCGGAACAACCAAAATTTCGAGTTGCAGTTAGAGCTGTTCATGACAGGTTCTTCAAACTGATAGAAAGGTTTAAGAAAAACGAGAAAGACGTTGAAATTCTTCGCGAGGGTGTGCTGGTAAAGAAGGACCAAGTAGAAGAGGAAATGAAATGTAAAGAGGAAGAGTTACGAGAAAGGCAGCTAGCAAGAGAAACACAACAAAAAATGGTCAGGCAACAGCAATAATTCATGGCAAATATGCAAGCATAGCAACATAAATTTTTATTGCAAATGAATGAGCAGAACATGCAAGTAATGAGACAGATAGCAGAACTTTGTAGTGGTAAAAACAACTAGCTTTACACAATACCTGTTAGCTTCACAATACCAATATGAGGTTTCCTTGTATTCTGAAAATCATGACTTCTCAAAAAATATTTGTTTTCAAGTGTTAGTTAGCTGAAACAAAAGAAATACTGATACATAAGCTTACAAAGTAATTATTCTTCTTTCCAGCTTCTTGTTTCTTTTTGGCCAACATCTGAGGGCTGTTTGGTGTTGAAATATTTTAAAAACAAATGTTTTACAAAGGCTACAACAGGATAGCATTCTTGACTATAGTTCCTAACTGCCTTTTGTTAATTTATCAATTAAAGTTCCAGTTTTGGTTTTACTTGCGAATGCCCTGAAGCTTGAATAAAAGTAACTATGATGCCATAAATCTTGCCCTTTATGAAAAAACTTGATTTTTGTTAATAAGAAATCTCAAGAAATTAAGAGCATTCTTAAAAAGTCTTACAGTTTTTAGGCAAGTAAAGCATGTTTAATTGGAAACAGTCTGTATCAGGAAAACTGTGCTATGTGCAAATGTCTTGACTGAAAGTTTCAATAAATTACAACATAAAGTTACATAACAACATTACAATATAAATTAGAACAATAAATTACAACATGAAACCAGTAAAGTATTCTTCTAGACTTGGAGGATCTACTTCCATGAACCTGCTAGTTGAAGAACTATACAAACAAGTCTTGGAGAAATGCAGACACAATATACATAGTGCCAAGTATTCTGCTATTTCACCAAAAACCCACTCTACAGATACCCTGACACTGCTTATTGCTTTATTGAATTGTTTCTCTTCTTTTGTAAGATTGTTATGCTTATAAGGAGCTTGCAAGTGAGGCCGTATTGGATATGCTGGGTCAACATATATGCATAATGGTTGTTCATTTTGGGTGGTGCAATGCTGCTCAAGGTTCTGCAGAAGCTCTGACTGACGAAGGATGCCAGCATCATGACTTTTGCCCTCTGTTCAGAAGTAAAAAAATTTCTTTAAAAGAAGTAAAAAGAATTAAGTGAGCCAAGAGTCAAGTGAGCCAAAAAGGTTTATCAATAACCAAGCCCGATATACAGCAAAAATTTTACTTACCAACAGGACTGTAAAGGTTGGCTATAAGGCCATTGGCAGAAACAGCAGATTGGTAGTTCAGTGCATTAACCCGCTTATGGCCGTTGTAAACATATTTTTGGTTCTCTCCAGGTTTGCATATTGGCCAAACAGTGCCATCTACGAATCCCCAGCAATTTTCAAGGGCATGGCTCTTGTTATGCACTGCTTGTGCATATTCATTAAGTTTCTTATGTTGCAACCAACGCTGTTCAAAGCTAGTGAGAAGATGTTTCCACACGTCGCTCAAATATTGCACAACTTTGTTGACTATCAGGCATATTTCTGACTTACTTCCAAATCTCGGAATTAAGTCACTGTATCGACAAGGAACGGCAAATCTCTTCAGCGACACACAGAGTCCCTCAATTGCCGAAGCAGTTGTTCCATTTGAGCAGACAAATTTTGGGGGTAAACGAAATGCCTGCACAAGTCTTGGTGTATCTCTTTTCTTGAAGCGAAATTCGGTCTTGCATTCATCCTCATTCATGGAATTTAAATCGAGACCCTCATAATTCCAGTATTGAAAAATTGGCACCTTTTTTCAAATTCAAAGACGACAGCAATAACATCAACTTCGTCGATAAGATCCTCAGCAAGGAGAAACATAGCCGCTGCAGTAAGATCATTTGCCATTTTGTTTCGTTCTCGTGCCTCGGCTCAAATCTAAACGATCAAACAGCACTGAACGACTTCTAGTGCGAGTACAAGAACTCCCGGGAAGAACTTGAACTTGAACTCGATCTCGCAGTGGATCTAAACCACCCTATTTGCCTTCTTTAATGCGACTCCTTCATGATATTCTCAGTTATATACTACGGTCTTTAGAATGAAAGTGCTTAAGTGAGAATTGAACGAGAATCTGCCAACTTGTTCAGATGTATACTATTACTGTGAGACAGGGATTAACAACAACGGATTAACAACAACAGCAACAATAATAACAACAGCAAAATAAATTTTATGCTACAAATGAAAACGTTTCTTGTAGCCCGATTTTTTCTTACATCGTCGCTGTCATTTCCTAGCGCTATCTGTGAACATGGTCCTTGTCTATGTAGATGTACTAAATATCCTTAGGATGTTTTATGAGATAAGAACAATTCGTTGCCATTTCAGGTGAATGAATCGAAGTTAACGTTGAAGCTGTGTGACTTTGGCTCAGCGTCATCAATCACTGAAAACGAGATCACACCTTATCTTGTCAGCAGATTTTATCGGGCACCTGAAATCAGTAAGTATTTTCCTCTTTGAGCAGTGTCTTTGACCTCTAACTACATTAACTACATTAACTACAAAAATTTCGTCGTGATAAAATTTCAGACAAATACTTTGACGAAATTTTCTTCGATGGAATTCAAAATGAATTCTAAAATTTGGTCACGACGAAATTTTTTGAATTGAAGATTTTTAATAATTCGCATAGAAAAACTCTTAGATGAGGTTGGGAATAGAATTAAAGTATCTTTTTTATCTTGTCAGTATCAACTACGTCCTTTTCCTCATTTACAACGTCTCCATAATTATCTTTACCGTCGGCATCATGATCATCATCACCATTGTCGGTTCTTGAACTAGCTTCGTTATCATCATTGTTCAATAAAAATAGTTCTTAGTTGCGTAGCGAGAGAGAGGCAAAAGGGGCGGGTGTTGACCCCGCCGTTGCATGAACTGAGTAAATTTCCGCTTTAATTTGGTTTCTCTGACATGCTGCCTGGGGGGTTGAGCCAAATTCTGAGCGGGTGCTCAAGCTCCTAAGTCTCCACGAAGTCGGTACCTATGTGACAGAGTATAGGCAAACCTGTATGGTTTTGGCTCTGAAGATTTTGGTAATATGTTGCTATCTTTGTGTTAAAATCTACGACGAAATTTTGTCACGACGAAATTCTGAAAAGTTGTCCGAAATTTTTTTCGACGAAATTTATCCGCCGAAAATTTATCTGACGAAAATTTTTGTTGTTAATTACACTTTCAACGTCATCATTATAATCATAATTATCATCATAATCATCATCATAATCAACACCATTATAATCATCATTATCATCATCATCATCATAATCACCACCATCATCATCATCATTATCATCATCATTATCATCATCACCATCATCATCATCATCATCATCATCATTATAATCATAATTATCATCATAATCATTATCATTATCATCATCATCATCATAATCACCACCATCATCAGTATCATCATCATCATTATCATCATCATCATCATCATCATAATCACCACCATCATCAGCATCATCATTATCATCATCATCATCATCATCATAATCATAATCACCACCATCATCATTATCATCATCATCATCATAATCACCACCATCATCATTATCATCATCATCATCATCATCATCATCATCATAATCATAATCATAATCATCATATTCATATTCATCATCACCACCACCATCATCATCATCATCATCATCATCATCATCATCATCATCATCATCATCATCATCATCATCATCATCATCATCATCATCATCATCATCATCATCATCATCATCATAGATACTGTTTACCAGTAAAGCTAGCAGGCAACGACTTTCTGCCACCTCTGCGTTTAACCCTATCTATAGAACTAGAATAATAACAATCGCGAATATCGCTGCATACAACTTAAGTCATCTTTCTTTACCAATGTCATGTTTTCTTCGTAGTCATTGGACGGCCATATGACATTGCCATCGACCTGTGGTCAGTGGGTGCAACCATCGCTGAGCTTTACACGGGAAAAATTCTTTTTCCTGGTAAGACAAACAACGAAATGCTGAAATTGATGATGGAGCTAAAAGGGAAAATGCCAAACAAACTACTTCGCAAAGCTAAGTTTAAGGAACAGCATTTTGACGACACTTTCAATTTCATGTACGGCGAGGTTGACAAAATTACGCAAAGGGTTAGTTAACTATACCTAATTTTGATTGTTTTAAAGTGATCTTGTCAACCCTATCTCAAAATCAAGTTGGTTTTTCCTTTCAACTCTGTTGTTTCATTTTTTAAGTCTTTATCACTGCGTATTTTAAAACTTTTGGAAATTTCTTTTTGCCTGTGTTTTTAATCTTTTTCTTCCCAAGAACATAGTTTATTGGCTATAACAAGGTTTCTGCAGCCATTCCGCGCTATACCGTGGATAAGAATGTGAAAGGTCTCTTCCGGCCTCATTTCGATGTTGTCACCATTAATTGACCTTTTCTTTGGCGAATGCCAGTAGGGTCCCGGAAAAGCAATTTCATTTTCACCCGCTCAAAATTAGTTTTTCCAATCATCAAAGCAGTGTCCTGGGACAATAAGGGCTTCGGTCTATTTGTGAAAAAATTATTCAGATAAGCTTTATTTTACGGGGCAAGTTGTCATCTAAAAAAAGGGAAGTTTCTAAATTCTGCTTTTTAATCTTAGCTCCAAATTCAAGCTTTGAGTTTCCAGAGCCTAGATAACATGACAGTCTTACGGTTCACAAGCTTGAGAAAGGCCAACGACAAGAAATGAAACTTAAGTGCCGCACCAACACCCCACTTTGTTTTTATTTTTTTCTGAGAAAGGCTTTAAAAGCTCAAAAGTAGTGTCAGGAGGAGCACTGTTTGAATTCTTCTTTGCACTCAACTAAGTTATATTTATTTTTAGTGATCTAGAAATCTGCAGATGAAGTGTATGGCTCCTAAGCAAAACATTTTATTTTTGTTCTATTGCATTATCTTTTCGTCTTCTGGTGTTGTCTTCAATTTTATGCTCTGCGGTTCAACCTATAGGGTTCTCGTTGCTATTTACCACCAATTTCTTATGTTAAACCAATAAATTTTTCAGTACCGTTCCCCATCTTTTTTAATTATAGACTTGACCTATGATGCAATGCTGTTAACAGTTATGGAATGCTTGTAAAATGCCTTTAGATGCAAATTCAATTGAATGATTGTCCTTCCTGGTAATTACCAATTAATTAATCAATTGCTTGCCCTACCAACTAATTACTTTTATTTGCATTGCTCCTGGCCTTATTTTCATTCTCTTTCTTTTTTGGGGTTTCATCTTTGCCTTTCTTCGTTTCTTTTCCTTTGGATCATCCGGTATGTATGAACTTAACTTTTACCAATGCACTGATTAGGAGAAGATAACGACAATTAGCAATATACAAGCGAAAGATCTCTTTGAAATTCTAATTGGAAACCAAAGACATAACGATGATATGAAGAGAAAAGTGTTGCAGCTCAAAGACTTGCTCGATAAAATCTTCATGCTCGATCCTTCGAAGCGCCTGAGCTTGAACCAGTGCCTTCTGCATCCGTTCATCATTGAAAAGATTCACTAGAACCGAACAGTTATTAACATGTAAATATTATCAATGGCCGTTGCATTAACGCTAGTCTTTGCTTAGAAAAATCGCTTTTTGACACAATGGACTATGTGTTTGTAATTAGTTTGATTGATAAATTTAAAAATTTTTTATTTTTGTGTAACTTTGTTTCCGTTTTGGCGCAAAACAATTTCTGTTGAAACGAAAATATCTGACTCAGAACTTCACGGACAGGTTAAAATTTTTATTATGGAAATGAGGGGTTTCTCCTTGCTTAATATACGATTTTGAAGTTAAGTCGTTTGAGTCTTGAAGAAATTTTTAAGTCAACAACACATATGAACGTGCTATTTTTAACGTTTTGTTTCTTTTATCAATTTTGTTTAATGATTTTGAAAACTTTTTGATTCGACTGAGCATTAAATTTCTCAATAGATTAAAAGTACCTTTTCTTGGCTTTATGGAGAAAAATTGCATGTCACACATACAAACAGAATCTTTTGAAATTGAAACTATGTAAATTGATTGCTTCTTTTGCTTATCCCCGTTTTCGTTAATTAATTTTGATTCTTTCATCAGAATTGCATCGCAGTAGTACACATTGGAAAGAGTTTGCATCAAAATGGCGCTGCCACTGGTGTTCTCCTTGTATGTGTGAAAACAAAGCGATATTCTTGCGTTTCATTTACAGTTGAAATAACAATTTTTTTTCGGTTTTAATGCCAGTCATCTAATCAGATTTAAAAGTTGAAAAGAAAGGTTTTCTGAACTATAAACGCCCTAAACACTTACAAATATCTTTTATTTTGCACTCTATCTAGCAAGGCAGGTTTTTCGCTACTTACTATTTTAGGACGGGTGTGAAAGCATGAGGATTTGATTTGTGCTCGTTTTTACTTCGTCTGCTCATCCCTCATTTCGCTCCTTTTTTCCAGCTGACGTGTTTGAATGTTTGTACTTCTTTTCTGTTATCATTGGAAGGAGATTAAGACATCATTCATTAAATATCTCAACGAGAAAGTTGAAAATCAGTTTTTCCTCAATTGGCAGTCGCTCTTCCCGTGCAGAAATGTAGCCGATATAGCATGTTGTGTTATCTCAGGACTCACGAAAGACAGTGCTGTTTTTTCCTTGCTTTCTAAAAATTTACGCAGCACAGTCAACTCTACTTCGGCAACACCCAAAACTGCATGCTCGTAAAACAAGGCTCGCTGTACACAAGGGTCAATGTCTGACAGGAGTTTGAAATATCACCCTACTAGAGTATTTTGCATCCCAAATTTCACCCTCCAGCAAAAGTAAGGACTGTCAGATTCTTAAGAAACCGTTGATTCATCCAACGGTTAAGGTGGGGCTAGTCTGATAATTAGGGTTTGCACTAATCTTTGGGATTTGAATTGACACATTTTCATGCTATTTGCAGATGCCCTCTGTACTGCTTTCTCGCAAGGAGGAATTTCTCCAGCTATTTGTTAATGGACTAAAGCAAGATTGGAAGGCGGTTCAAGAGAGAGAATGTTGGTAGGTGGAAGGAACGGAACCAATTCGAAACAAAGTGTCATTTTCTTTTAGAGTGATGAAAGGGAAGCAACGGCTCCCTTGGTTAAGTTTTGAGATAACTTTTGAAAATAGCTTTTTGGTGGGTGGTTTGAGAATTTAACAACAAAGCATTTAAGCTGCCATTTTTGATTGGTTTTCAAAGTTGAATCTAGGTTTTCAAATTTATTTGGTTACATAATGAGTCCAAACCTGACCAATATGACAAGCAGGAACGTACACGAAAGTAGGCATGGGCGAAAAATTTTGGCTGCAGAAAGTTGGAGATTCAGAAAATTGCATGAAAAAAACGAACTGAATTTCTATCAATTTAGCAAACTACAAGTGGATGTTCATTGAAAATCCTTTTTCTTTTTATTATGGAAATTTGGAATATGCACTCATCATGTCTTTAATGATTTCATTTAAGCAAAAAAGATTTGTTCAAAGAAAAGTTGGTAGCAAGACTTAAAATCAGCCTTCTGGTGAGGAAAAAAGATATTTGGAGTCAGCTGTTTGTAAGTCACTTTAAAAGCAAGCGAAATGTAGATGAACCTTGGCATTCAAAGTTTTATTCATATAAAATAACCCAATGTGGTTAGCTACCCATCAGCGGCTTGTCCACATTATCTGGTGCAGCATATTCTCTCCTGATGCTCTTGCCTTTATCAAGCAGCCCCTGGGAGATCAAAAGCCTTGGCGAAAATGTATGAATGATTCGTGGAATTCAGTTGTGGCTATATGTTTAGTACAACGTGCTTCAGTTTATGATCTGGCGTTTTGTGTTTGTGACATGGTTTGCTTATGCTTGTGATATGGTATGTTGATATTTGTTATATAGTGAGTTTAATTCTGTGAGACGGTATGCTTGTGTTGGTGACATGGTGTATTTATGTTTTTGACATGTGTTTTAATGCTTGTGACATGGTATGTTTATGTGCTATATTAGGTTCTAAACGACAGACAGAAAAATTCAAGAATTATATATTTAAAATGGTCTATATTATTAGATAATAGACTCAAAAAGTTCTTTCCAATTTATATGAAGATAAAAATTGCAAGCACATACTTTTTCAACTCATAAAAACAGGACAGGCCACTGCTATATTCCTCCCGTAACTGCGTAAACTAAAAGAGCCATATATTTTAAAATTCTGTTTAAAAACCCCAAAAAATTGTTATGTGTTGTTGATTTATATCTTCTCTGACTACCTGCATCAGAAAAGGCACTGAAAGAGTTGTGAGCCACGAGTAAATCATTCATTATTAAAACAAGCAATTTTCCATACTGAACTCTATTGCAGCTCGCTCTTGCCACTATTCAAAATGGCGGAAGTAAACAAATTTCCCTCACTCGGCAGTACGCAACATGACCAGTCATACGCGCAACATTGGGTACCCCGTTTAGTTCTCATGTCGGTTCTTTCGGTGTTTCGCGGTGAACAGTGGGTCCCACGGTTCTAGAGCCTAAGCAAATTTGGCGGGCCTCGGTTCTCATGTGGGTCAAACAATTAGAAGCTCGATCCAGTCTTTTATAGAGGTACATTTATTTTCAAAAGGAGGCTGCTCAGGCTGCGTACAACGACGATGATGATGGCTGCGAAACGTTTTCGGTGGCCTGCACATGCTGCCGGAAAAATCTCTGACATCTAATTATTCAGGCTAAACATAAACTCTCTCCGAATACCGCTCTCGTGACTTTTCTCTTTTGGGCAACTTTTGGAGGTAATTTGTTCCGCAATTTTTATCTTTTGTATGTTATTTTGTCATGGCTGGCATCCTGTATTTCAATGGTCGATGAATTATCAGAGTACTCTCATTCGATTTTAGCTATGTGTACCATTAATACTATTGACGGCGAACCTGAAGAATCTGGTTAGGATAATCTATTGATGAACGTCATGAATAAGAACCCTTTGAAGTGGTCTTCAAGCCAGGGTGGAATCTATGTTGAGGGTGTGCAAGGGTTTTGACTCGTTGACTAACAGACTATTTTGGCAACTGACAAATGACTAAATGACTAATTATGTGTCAAACCCAAGACTAATGAATAACCATATTTTTGACTAAAGACTAATGGCCTATTGCAACTAGTATACTGCTTATTAACTGATAATTTAGTGGAAGAGTTTTTTAAAGGTTTTCCAATTTTCATTACGTAATATGTGAGTATTCCCTATATTACCTCTCAATGACGGTGCTCTTTCTTCTGATCTTTTAATATCCTTTCCCTTAATCGTGAAATCTGCTCTATGTATAATGGATAACAATTACTAAACATCCTTTGACTGGCTGTTTTTCTTGCAATTCAATGAAAAACTTAACTTGAACTTATAAGATTTTTTCTTTTTGTACATGAAACTATGAATAAATATTAAAACCAGGAGTTTTGTACTAAAAAACTCCTAAAACTGTACTAAAAACTTTTTTTACTAACTGGAGCCAAAAATCTTGACTAGTGACTGACTGGGCCTTTTATGGCCTGACTAATGACTAGCAGTATACTCCCTTCTACACCCTCCATATAGACCTCACGCTGGAAATTGCTTTACATTTAATTGCCAAAAAGTTGTGTGATACAATGCATAATAAATAATATTAATCATCCTTTCCACCACCACTGGTTGTTTAGAAGTCATAGTCTTACACTGGCCCAAACATAGGCATGAAGCCCATCCACCTTTATGCCAACACATTATTGGAAATAAAATAAATTTGCAGAGGAAATAAAATGTTTGGAGGAATAAAAAGTAGATAAAAGTGTACTCTACCCTTCTGTTAGTTGTTCTGTGCGATATTGCTTAAAATGTGTCCTTTCGCCACAATGTCTGTACATTTAGATAAAGTTGATCTTGAGAATTTTTATTGAACAAATCAACTCATTGTCGAGTTGTGCATCACACGATGTACTGTATGAGTACCTAAAAGCTTTGATCACTAAATATTAACAGTTGTACAGTCTCAGGAAAGCGTGCCTCGCTTGGGATATAGATAAAGATGCTTTTTAAAAGTATTGTCAAGATGGCATTGAAGTATGATTTTTTTTGTAGGCATAAAAGATAAAAACCAATTAATAAAGATAATAACAAACCAATATGTGAAAAAATTTAGAAATCAAAACAGGACAGTAAGAAAAGGGGGATGAAAAGTAGTTAAAGCCTAAAACCAGATGGGGTGGTTGTGTATGCCCCTTATTTATTTTGAGCAGTTTGTTTGAAGAGGGCAGAAATTTATAAGGAAGCAACTCATCAGCCAGAAACCCATGAGGGACATTTTGGAGCTTTAATTTGGTATGTCTGTTTTTTGTGCGCACCCCTTACAATCCCAAGTCCAGGATCATGGTTGCAAAACAAGAAACAGAAAATAAAAATTTAAAGCCAAATAGAAGGGTATATAATTAGTAAATGTGACACCTTAGGTGTTTGTGTTGCTACTATGATATTTATACATTGCTAAAGTTGAAGGTGCACAATGCTTCGGGAAGTGGCTTTGTGTTAATGGTCTAAATTTAGAGTGAACCAATTGATCTTTGAGGTTAGGCCTTCTAGTAAAGGCTGAAATACACTATGCATTTAAATGGATTCAATTAAATGAACAGTCCATTTAAATAAAAAATGTCTCCGTTTACACTCACCCATTAAAATGAATCAGTTTTTTTGAAGCGTCCCCTTTTTTATCATGGACTCTGATGAGGAATGTGCTGTTGCTTCTGCTATAATTGCAATTGGTTATAATAAACGAAACGTAAGCGCAAAAATTAAATAGGCAACAAAGATCTGTCTGGGTTAAGTCCTGGTTGACCTGAAGAAATAAGCTAGGAGTTGATAACACGCTTTCACAAGAATTCCATCTGGAAGAAGTCAACGAATATCAAAGGTTCTTGAGAATGTCTTGCAAAAATTTTGATGAGCTCTTGCATCTCGTTGAATTTGATATTTAAAAAAATCAACACAAGGCTGCAAGAGGCAATACCAACAAATGTAAAATTCTCAGCAAGGATTGTTATTTTTGTTTGTCATCCATCTCTATTGCAAAACAGGCGATCTCATGTCCAAAGACAACTTTTTTCTCTACACAAATTTATAAATTCTTAGTCTTTTTTAATTCTTTGACTCTGCAGCCATTTATAAGAATTTCAAAAAATAACAGCGTGATCAAAAGAATAGCCCGGCTGATGGAGTGAAGCCCTTGAAGTGCAGTGCAGGTCATTAAAGACAATAGGTTTGAAGGATGTTCGAAAAATACAATAGAAAAAGTTGGACAAAAGTTGAACACGTTCAACTTTTTAAAAGGAAGTTTCACTTTGTCGAAACAGCTATTTTGACATCCAACTTTGCGTTTACACTGTCCATTTTCCAGCTATCCATTTAATTGAATCCATTTAAATGCATAGTGTATTTCAGCTTTGAGAGCTAGAACCGGTCTGGTGATATTCCATATTTGTTTGAGATAAGCACTGGCTAAAATCAAGTGCCAATGTTTGGTGAAGATTGAATCTATATTCATCGTTTTGATGTTGAATGGGACAACAAAAGGCAGAACTTGTGATGGAAGGGGTTCTATGTTTAGGTAGTGCAGGTCCCCTCACTGAGTGCCTGACTGAGGGGTGGTTTTATTATTGGTGAGGTTTCCTGCGGAAAGGAGCACATTTTGGGTGACATATGCTAGTTTATTAAATTTGGTGGTGATATCCTTGGACTCAACCTCTTATGATTGATTTGTTTGGAGTGTTTTGAGGTGTTTGTCTGTAAATAACAGTCTTTTATATGAAACTGGGTGGAAGGATTTAGCATGTAGTAGGGTGATATATCAGTGGGCTTCACAAAACAGGTGCTTTCCAAGAGTCCACTGTTATTGTTAAGATTAATTGTGTTGTCAAGGGAGTTGATTGTTTCCCTAGATTGATGTGCTTACTGCCCATGCTTTGCAAAGCTTAAATTTGGTTCTATTCCTTTTTGCTACAGTGTAAACTTGATAAAAAAAGGTATCGTGCCCAAACAAGAACGGAACCAAAGAGTTTTGTTCTTTTTTCTGTAGTATAATGGTGACCTGTGTTTCTCTGATTTGGGTCCACATTGAAAGTGCATTGCAAGTATACCTTCATGCTTTTACATCATGATGGCTCAAGCTCAGATTCCAAGACTGCCAAAATTTGAGTCCTTCAATTCAAGGGTGACTAGGCGTTAATTTGAAGACAAAAACGAGACTACCATTGCATGGTGCAGGCAATATGGGCTGCTTTCCACAGCACAAGACTGAATTTTGTGTTATTGTATCTAAAAAACATTAATGGAAACCCTCATTTTAAAATACTGTGTATTGTGTGTAGGGATTCTTGTTTTAGTAATTATATTTGCCTTGGTTTGTTTGGGCGTGCCCCAAATCTTTGTTATTGTTAGACAGTACTCTGAAATTTTGTTCTGCATTCTTCACGAATAAATTTTTCCAAGAAATGCCCATTGCAGATTAGATATCATCATCTCATCTCATCTCATCTCATCTCATCTCATCTCATCTCATCTCATCTCATCTCATCTCATCTCATCTCATCTTAGATAAATTAGAAAAGTGATTCATCTTTCTACCTTTCTGAAACAGGACAATACTAACATTATTAATCAAAAAGTGTGAAAGTTTGAATATTTTTTTATTCATATTCATTTTCTTTGTTATACGCCAGTGCGCCAAGGAAATTATGAAGTCTGTGTCAGATATCTCTGGTGTAGGTTACATGGATTCCACCCTGGCCTTTAAAGCATTAGTTATCAGAGATTTGAAACTTGTTTTACTTTAAATAGTCTATTTGCCTGATTTGCCAATTTTTGCCAAAGATATGTCCCATGGACCATTGGTTCATTTTATCCATTTGGGACCTCAGTGCCTGCATCTATAGCCAAGGAACTTTTTATGCATTGCTGGAAAAGAACTTGATTCTGATCCTCCTATTTTCTTTATCTGTTGATAAAACCTTAAAGATAATATATTTTAGACCTCTGTTGTGTATCAACCACCTTCGCCACCTTTTTAAATTAAACTTAAGGATTCAGTTCAATTTAATTAAAAATTATCATTCAGCAACATTTTTACAATTTCAAAGTTTCAGTGACTAACATAAAATTACAATTCTAAGTTGACATATGAAATGTAGGGTAGATTTTATCAATAAGTTGCTAAGAACACCGAGAAGAACCAAAACTATGGTTATCAGACCCAGTGCATGTTCCTTTTTTCTACACCCCCTCACTAACAAATTGGTTAAGTAGTCTTGCTGCTGCAGTCTCAAATGTTTACATACCATAATGCCTTGAAAAAACGCCCCCTCAATTTTTTTAAATAAGTGCCCCCTCGATTAAGTGCCTCCCTCAAATAAGTGCCCACCCTGTAGCCTAAAAAAATTAAATAAGCGCTCGGGTGCTTATTTGAGGCATTAGGGTATTGCCAAGCTGGATGTAAGAGCTGACTTTAATTTCAGTCAAATTTAGTAAAAGAGCTCAAATGTTTTCTTGTATTGAGGTGTTAGAACACTGCTTGTCATAATTTGAAACTGACTAACTTCTTGCAGTAAAGCAATCATAGATTCTGAGATCACAGTTTTGTCTATTCTTGTGCATTAAAGTCAATGTTATTTTTGCAGTAAAGAGCAGCTTTGGCAAAAATGTATTTATACAACTTAACATTGCAAAAGGCATCAGCCATCTATTGTGCTGTTCATGGGCAATTTTCTGGGACCAAGTCACAAGAAATTGTTGTCTCAAGAGGGAAAGTGTTGGAGATACTTAGACCTGATCCAAATACTGGCAAAATTCATCCATTATATTCAACTGAAGTTTTTGGAGTTGTGAGAGATCTGATGGCATTTCATTTAACTGGAGGCACTAAAGGTATATTTAATTTTATTTTATTTATAAGAAAATTACTGTTTCCCTGTGTGTCATGTGCTTGATACCATATAGGCAGAGCTGTACACCTGCACAGTGGCTGTACAGATAAATAATGAAATAAGCTTTGGTACCACAGTAATTGAAAAAAGCACTGCAAAAAGGAAATATGTTATCACTGAAAAATGGAAATATGTTATACTAAGATACTTTATCTGCCACTCAACAGAATATGAATGTTGGGTAATGTCCAAAGGTAAACAGAAAATTTATGTCCAGATGTGGATCAAAAGTATCATGAGTGGGAGAATAATGTGCTCAATTGGTTTTTTCTTTGTTTTTTTCTAAGCTCTTTAAAGGAACAGGAGTTATCACTGTTCTTGCTATATCTACAAATATCTTCCAAGGCCTGAGAAAATATTAAAAAGGAAACATAGGGACCTGTTTATAACTTGTTTCTTAACTTTCTAAAATTGTAATTTTTTACAGAATTTCATGAAAACATTTAATGAATTCAACCATATTCTAGACTTTTTGGCTGTTGGCAGTGATTCAGGAAGAATGATAATACTGGAGTTTAATCCAGCAAAAAATTGTTTTGAAAAGGTAATCCATCTTTAGTTCTTAATAAAAGGTTTTTTGAAAATCATCCTTAAGTTTTCTTATGGTAAGATACAAATTTGCCAAACATCAGTTTTAGTAATCTTCAAGAGGTGTTTCAACATCAAATATTAAAGAATAGGTCTTTTTAGGACATGATTCACATTGGTTTTAAATGCATGTTATAATCCTCTAAAATTTGCAACTCAATCCAGTTTTAGTCTAGTCGATAACAGTAGGTTTTGTGTCATACTAGTGAATGTAAACATGGAGTTGTTGTGTGAATTTGATTGTTCTTCTGTGGCTCAAGTTTGGCAAGTGAAGCTTCCAATAGTAAAACAGTGTGTTGTGTGGAAATATGAATACAGGAAGCATTATGATTTAATTGTATATGCATATTATTACAAAGTTATGTGCATATTATTACAAATTTATATTTTTAGATGTCTATTTTAGATTCATCAGGAAACATTTGGTAAAAGTGGCTGTAGACGGATCGTGCCAGGGCAGTATTTGGCATGTGATCCTAAAGGAAGAGCACTGATGATTGGTAACTTATTGCTTTTTGAAAATATCTCATGCTAGGTATATATATAGTTTTATTAATGTAATTGCAGACTTAAATTTAATGGATACCGACAAAAGGTTAACACATTTTGTTAACTGGCTTTTACCAGCTTTTTAAATACTGAATTTTGGCTTTTACCAGCTTTTGAATACTGAATTTTCCAAAATTTAGACTGATTTCAAATTTATGTAGGATTTTATCAGGCAATTAAGTGAATATATATTTATTTAAATATTTTTAGGTGCTTTAGAGAAGCAGAAATTTGTATATATTATGAACAGAGATGCGTCAGCTCGACTAACGATATCATCGCCCCTTGAAGCCCACAAAGGACACAACGTTGTTTTCCACATGGTTGGTGTTGATGTTGGGTTTGAAAACCCAATGTTTGCTTGTCTTGAGCTGGACTATGAAGAATCTGACAATGATCACACTGGGGAGGCAGCCCAGTCTGCCCAGCAAACATTGACATTTTATGAACTGGATCTTGGACTCAACCATGTTGTCCGCAAGTTTAGTGAACCACTTGAGGAATTTTCAAACCTTTTGATATCAGGTTGGTTAGTTGGTTTCTGTTAAATGGGTTGAACTTCTTTTGGTAACAATAATTATATTCTGTTTTCTAGAACTTTGCATTACAACTGTAAGACATACATTTAGGGCCTTTTCAACAAAAAAGTGTGTTTTCATACCAGAAACAAAGCTCCTTCCGTAAAATGCTTGCTAAGCTATAGAACACCTCATGTTTTGAGAGATTTGAGAGCATAAGAGGAAGCAAGTTGAAAATGGTTATAACTTTTCTTCGGATTTTTACCAGATGGAAATCTCAAACTGAAGTGAACTAAGTCAAAACAAATAAATTTGGTCATATATATATCTGAATGGTTTTTTTACATGACTGTATGTTCCCTGTGATGGTTTCTTTGCAACAAAGGCATCAATGGCATTTTTTCTAACTAGTCTCACAATTTTAGCCTCCAAAAATGATTGAACATTGAACTTGAAGTATATACTTGGTCAGCTTGAATGTTATGTCTAAAGTTTGAGATATATGATTATTTTAGAATGATCTTTTATGCCAATTTTCACCAGAGAACTATGTTGGTTGGTGTTCTCTGCTCTTGCTCTTTCTTTGGTGAACATAACTGTGTATTTTCTGTCACTACTAAGATGTTGCCTTAAAATTTCAAGTGAATATTAATTATTAAGGGCCTTATGTCTGTTTCTTTATTGTAAACCTGTGAGATGCCTTTAAGTTGCAGTATTTAGTTGTTTATTCTATTCTTTCCCTTCATTGTATTTGTTTAGTTCCCGGTGGCAACGATGGACCAAGTGGAGTTTTGATATGTTCAGAGAACTATATAACATATAAGAATTTTGGGGAACAGCAAGACATAAGGTGTCCCATCCCAAGACGAAAGGTTAGAGAGTTATTAAATTGTAATTTATATGGTGTATAGCTTTAAGGGTGTATATCATGTGAATAGGTTGGTGATGACAAAATTTAGTAGATATAATCTGGTCAGTCCTTTGAGAAGGGCCATAGCCCTTGCTCCTCTCCCCTGAAAAGGAGCTACAGATTGCTATCCTACGTTGCTCTTAAAAGCATGCTCGTCTTGAAATTTAAACTTTCCTATGTTTTTATTCATATTTATCACAAAACAATGGCGGACACCTGGAGGCGAGAGGGGGGCAATGGTATTTTTATTTCAAATGATGGGAAATTGTGATGTCATAATTTTCAAACAATAGGCTTGTCCTATCCCAATCTTTGACCAAGTGTCTGCCCCTGTCACGAAACGCTCACCTGGAAATTACTAGGAGAGCTATTTGCTGCTCTGCTGGTGGCCAGGCCTGATGTAATTCTAGAAAATGTTGCAATTTATCTCTCCTCTCTCTGTTGTATGCTGTCTCTTTCATGTATACAAGGCTTTCACGTGCAGAAATCAACATACGCAACCAAAAACTCGCGTGATAAGAGTGGGGTGCCCGAATCCATTTAAATTGTTAACGCAGAACAACAAAGTTTTTTCTATTGAATCATTAAACGTGACAAAATTTTAATCAATTAACTGAATGCTACACATTGTATAGTTATGTTCATGTTTCTCTCACCAGTAATCGCTAAGGGTACTGTGCGACATAGAGAGGTTTCAGTGTCTTTAGAATTGTGACAAAGTTTCAGTTCTGTTCAGCAAAGTTAAAAGAGAAAACAGATAAAAATGGCAAATTAAAAATTTTAGCAATTAAAAAAAAGAAGGCCCAGTTTAACCAACAAATGGCAAAGGGCAATTATTAATGTGTTAGTCCATTGGAAATCAAGCCCTGTTCCTATTACCCAATTTTTGTAGGAAAATGGAGCTGAATGAAACGTTTCTAATTTTGGGTTCCAATTGATACGCTCAAAAATGGAGACATTCGATAATGATGTTCAAAGTTATCAACTGAAAACAGAGTCATTTGAAAAATGAATCATTTTAGTGGGAACAGCAAAAACAGAGTCATGGGGAATGGTTTCATTTAAAATCGAATTGTTTTAATGAGAAAATCAAACACGGAGTCAATCAAAGGAAGCCTGGGTGCTATTGGGTGCCCTCCATTGAGAGCCCTATGTATATGATCAACTAACCATGTCTTTCTGTTGCAGAATGACCTGGATGATCCTGAAAGAAGCATGATATTCATTTGCAGTGCAACTTACAAAACTAAGGTGACAACCCAACTTTGCTCTTATCTATCTAGAAGTTTGTCTTTAGATACTTTTGTAGGCCAGTTCTCAATACATTTGTGCAAAGTGTGATATAGTTAGAGTTGAAGAAAATGTTTACAAACATCTCCTGAAGAGAGAGCTATTCACGAAACAGGTTTGTAGAGATGAAGCATGTAGTTTATTTCTTCAACTCCCAGCTATATTTATTTATTTATATATTTATTTGATTTATTGCAATTTCATGTTATTCCTTTAATCTGTATTTGTGCTATCAGTTTTAAATGATTGTCAAAGGTATTTATTTTTTGAAGGTGTGTTTTCATTTTCTCTAGTCGATGTTCTTTTTTTTGGTGCAATCTGAGCAAGGTGATTTGTTCAAAATAACTTTAGAACATGATGAAGATGTGGTAAGTAATTATGATAACCATATGATTAAGAAATTTCAGTTATTTTAAGATTTGTGTATGATTGTTTTAAATGATCAGGGACAGATTTGACCAATAGCAATTAGGGGGAGACAATAACTAAATTTTGGTGCCACACCAATCAGGTGACTGGAAAATGATGGAGACACCCATTTTTCAAATTCTGCTTTTAACTTAAAGGTAAAGAAGATATATATATATATATATATTTATATATATATAAAGTAAATTTTTGCATTATTTTGCTACTTCTGAACATCAAAAATTGCTTTTTACCAAATCAAAATCAAAATTTACAGAAGGACACAAAGTATTGGAGGTCAAATCCCTACAAGAATCTTTTTGAAAATTGCTATGCAGCACACCCTTTGAAGTTACATTAAACACAGGAAATATCAATAAGGGAAACAATTGATGGTTCTGAAGGATTGAATAGTTACAACTTGCTAACAGTTTTTTAGCCCCACCCTGCCACACCCACTTTCATCAAATAGCTAAATATTTGTTAAATTTTACACCAAATAACCCTATAGGAAAACCAAATAACTGAATTGGATAGCCCTAGTATAAACATATTTTTTCTGTTTCAAAATTTTGTACGAAAACTTTGGTAAATGGGGGAAGGCCAAATAATGGTGTAAATCTACCCAAACTGTGAAAACCCATATGCTGTCTAAAAAGTGAATAAGGAAACCACAAATTACCTTATTTTGTTTCCATTTCTAAAGAGGTTTAGGCTCTGTGTTTAAGACTACATGTTATAATGTTATGGTACGTACAAAGCACTTTCTTCCAACCAGCGAAATTTTGTTTTTTCTCTTGAAGGTAACAGAGGTGAGAATCAAGTACTTTGATACCCTCCCTGTTGCATCTGCCTTGTGTGTGCTGAAGACTGGGTTTCTCTTTGTTGGTTCAGAGTTTGGTAATCAGTAAGTTGACTTTGAGATTAATTTTTATTAGATAGGGTGGAGCATTTGAAGTGATGATGATCTTAGGACACCTCTGATTACTATGATTATCAAAAGTTATCACCTCTGATCAAAATGTTTCCACCTCCCTGTAAGCTATGGCTGTTGTCATCAGGATGAAGATATTAAAATCTTTTGTCATTTGCAGCTCTTATAGCTTGTGTGGCAAAACAGTTGTGTTGAGCTTGACTGATGCCAATCAACTTCAGATCTACTTTCATTTCCCTTTAGCGCTTTGTACCAAATCACTCATCTTGGTGACGATGATGATGAGCCTGAATTCACCAGCACAATGGCTGAGCAACTTGAGGAAGGTACAACTTTCTTCTTCCAACCAAGAGAATTAAAAAATCTGGTTCTTGTTGATGAAATGGAAAGCCTTTCCCCTATCATGCATTGTCAAGTATGTATCAATGTTATTTTTGTATTTATCTTTTTCCCTGGCATTTGCATTTTCAGTTTCTCCGATGTGCTCACTCGATCTTATTTTTTGTAAATCTGCTACTCGCAATACCTGCTGTGGCAGTTCTTGTGTTGTCATATGTTATTTAGTCTTTGTGTGTTAATTTACATTATTTTTGTATATAATTCTTTAAAGTTATTAGTAGAATCTAAAACTGATAGTTTCAGGCAATTCTTTAGTTTTAAATATTTTGTTTGTTTTTGAAAGATTGCAGATTTAGCCAATGAAGATACCCCACAACTTTACACTGCTTGTGGAAGAGGACCAAGGTCTTCCCTTAGAGTGCTAAGGCACGGTCTTGAGGTAAAGTTGCTACTTGCTTGGTTTTATGTCTTTCTTTGTTTTGCTTGTCTTACTCTTATCTTAAAAGATGCAAAATGAAATTTTTGATATCAAGTTATGTAGTGTTATATTTCAATTTGTATTGTGTCCTTTCACCAAATCATGAATGCTAACTTGAAGTGTTTAGATTGTTGATGGCTGCTAGTCGGCATTCTGCTGACAAATACCTTCAACTTTTATAATTAGTGATTTGCACCTACTAGATAGGATATGAAAGTTTTGATTAGATCTCATGAATATTTTACAAAATGGGTCTGTTTTTTATCCAAAAAACATTTTAGTAGCATAAGGTGTTATTGCCAATTTACCGACACCATGTTGAAATGATGATTTATCTTAGGACACCTCTGAAGTTTAATGATTTAAGTTCTTACTGATCAACATGATGGCGTGCATAAGACATTGTTTATTAAAATATATGAAAATTATTTGAAACTTGAAAGGTTGTTAGTTTGTTGAGTAGTTAAGCTTCTGTTGTGTGCTGAAAATTTTAAAAGAATGTTTTTTATAATGAAAGCTTGAAAGTAATGTGCCAGATTTTTTTATAGGTCTCTGAAATGGCTGTCTCTGAACTGCCTGGCAACCCAAATGCAGTTTGGACTGTTAAACGCAGCTCTGCTGGTAAGGCAGACTTTCAGATACAACATTTTTGTTTTTTTTTTCTAATCAAAAATTATTTTTCAATAGCATTTGTTGCTTTTGCCAATTTGCCTACGTCATGTTGAAATGATGATTTATCTTAGGACACCTCTGAAGTTTAATGATTAAATTACCTACTGATCAACATGATGATACATATGTCCTTTATCATGAAATTGGTGGACATTTTTTGAATTTGAAATTTAGAGGTTGTTAGTACATTTAGTATTTAAGCTTTGATGCGTGCTTACAATTGTAAAGGAATTGCTGACTCAACCTTATTTTGTTTCCACGTGCAGATGAATTCGATGCTTACATTGTTGTGTCTTTTGTTAATGCAACTTTGGTGCTAAGTATTGGTGAGACTGTTGAGGAGGTTACAGACAGTGGATTCCTTGGTACAACGCCAACACTCACATGCTCTCTTCTAGGAGATGATGCCCTTCTGCAGGTAAATTTTCTTCATCTACTTGTTGGGGAGACAAGTCTAGATTCCCATTTTTAGGGATATAATTATATCTGAACCAATGGAAAATTTTCATCATAAAAACCAAAATTTCATTCTCACTCTTCTCATGACACCTTATGACGTCATTTGATTCGCATACCATACAAAATATTGTGCGAGGGCCATTCTCTATTTTGCAAAAGTTCATGCCAGTGACGTCAGATTGCGACTGGTCAATTTTTCAGTACCGTAATTCCTCGGGGCTTATTTAATTTTAATATTTTTGGATGGTGGTTATTTGAGGGGGGCTTATACAAGGGGGGGCTTATAAAATTGTTGTAGACATTAATAAAAGACCTCGTATATTTTAGTAGGAATTTAATCATTCGCTATCAAAAATATGAATTTTTTGGTAACTCAGACGGCGAAAATCAACAAATCGAGGGAGGCCAGTTCGAGAATTTACGGTAGCAGTGAGGGCTTTTTCGACGATGGGGCTTTTTCGAGGAGGGGGGCAATTCGATGATTTATGGTATGTTTGAAAGCCAACAGACCAGCGAACAAATGCTGGTTTGTCTTCCCAACAACTGCTGCAATGTTTGCTCAGGACGAGAAACCTTTTCGATTACCTTCATGACCTGTATGTGAGAACAAACTTTGAGATATGGCAACCTGAAATGTACCAGCGCATCTGTTTGATGAGTTTTTTATTTTTCCCACGAAAAGTCACGTACTTTGTTAAATGCATTTTTACCAAGTTTAGATAGCACCTAAAAATATATCCTTTAAGTAGTTTGGTCCAACGGAATTTGAATAGTTAAATCCATCCTAATTTTTGGAACAAAATAAAGACTGATTTCCATGAAAATATTGTTGTGTGTAACTTCCTGTTGATGAATGTCCTTTGAAACAGAAAAATAAAATGTATGCGTTGCCCACTGTTCATCTGCATCAACTTAAGCCGCTCTTACATTATCTATCGAATTCGACAGAAGCTGACCGTTTATAAAAAGAAATCCAATGTTGAAAGCCATCATAAGATTGTCGAATTAGATTTTTCAAGAATCGAACTTGTTCTATTCCATTTGACAAATCGAAAGGTGAATGAATGACATTTTATCTCGCCTACGCTGCTACGTCACCCGAATTGCCATGTTCACTATTGTTTCAGTCTGTTTACAATCATTTTAAAAGAAAACTTGGAATCAGCGCAGCCAAAGTTCAGCCAAAAATTAAGAAACAGAATTATTCATTGCTGAATTCTCATGTAGTTCATGGAGTCTTCCCTTTGGTGAAGCGCAACTCGTTCAAAAGTGCAAAGTATGTTCCAAAAACAGGACAGTGTTTCAGCCATATTTTTTCCAATTTTTGGACAATTTCGCCTTTTATTTTGTCGTCTTTTCAAAGCCAGTGCTATAACTATGGCAGCTGAAGCAACCTGCTTCTTCATTTTACAAAATTGAGGTGTTTGGCTGTTGTTTTTTCGACAAGATCTGATCGTGTAAAAGGGACATTCGATTCAACAAATCTGAAGCAAAACTAGATTCGACATAATGGAATTCGACGAAATCTGACCGTGTAAGAGCGGCTTTGGGATGAGGAATATCACACTTTGATTTATTGAGAAAGGTATAAAAATGGTGGGGTGATGTGATGATAACTTTATTCAAATGACACCCTTTGGGTTATGATTTCTCTCAACAGGATAAGGTACTGATCACCCACACCATTTGCTAGTCGACCATTCGGTATATAAAGCTTGATTTTCTGTTGATGATAAAGTTGCTAGTCTGACTAAGTAGTCGTATTTTGTACTGTTTTCAACTCAGATTTACCCAGATGGCATACGCCACATCCGATCGGATAAGAGGGTCAACGAGTGGAAGACCCCTGGAAAGAAGAGTATCATAAAATGTGCTGTAAACGAGAGACAGGTGAGAATCTTCTACAGCCCTGTTTTTATTCTATAAGAAACTGCTCAAACCCTCAAGTAGCTGATGTCATCTATAAATCTTTTGTCGTTTTGACGTTTTAAGATTTTCTTTTTCTTTTCTTGTTTAAATGACCAATTATTTTCTGATTTACTCATTTTCTTGACCGTAGATAGTTATAGCACTTACTGGTAATGAGCTGGTTTATTTTGAGTTGGATCAGGTGAGATCTTTTTCATTAATAATGATATTCCCCAATGCAACCCCAGTAGCCTTCCATTCTCAAGCCTTCCTTCCATGCTCAAGCCTTCCTTCCATGCTCAAGCCTTCCTTCCATGCTCAAGCCTTCCTTCCATGCTCAAGCCTTCCTTCCATGCTCAAGCCTTCCTTCCATGCTCAAACCTTCCATCCATGCTCAAACCTTCCATCCATGCTCAGAAGCCAACGAGTTGCCCAACATACATTTGCTGTTTTCCAGAGTTTCTTTAGCATGTTATCCTTTCGTTTTAGGCTGGCCAGTTAAATGAATACACTGAGAGGAAGGAAATGTCGGCTGACGTCGTGTGCATGGCCCTCGGTCCTGTTCCATCAGGAGAGCAGAGATGTCGATTTCTAGCAGTTGGCCTAAGTGATGACACCGTGCGCATTATATCGCTAGACCCAAATGTAAATTGCCATTCGATTTTTTGTTTTACAACTGGTTACTACTTTTTATATATACAGGAATTTCCAAGATATGGTTGCTTGTTCTGACTAAAATTTAATGCGATTTGTCTTTTGATCAATTAGTCATTTCTGATAAAGACTATAATCGACACGTTTTCTTGAAAGTCTTTGCTCTAAATGTATATATATGTTATTTTATTACATTTATCGATGCAGCTGATGGTAGTATGTATGTAACTTAAGGCCCCCGTCATATTTTAGACACGCAGTCGAAAAATCCACTCATTTTATCCACACACGAGTACGAAATATCTACTTGTTATTTTCTTTTTGAAAGGATTGTCTGCAGCCATTGAGTATGCAAGCTTTGCCTGCGACAGCTGAATCTCTCTGCATAGTCGAAATGGGTGGTGTTGAAACAGGGGATAAAGTCGTTGGTGGTGGACTTTTCCTCAACATTGGCCTAAATGTACGTTGCCATGTTTTGTTCTACATTTTGCCTTGTTTGTCCTTGACTTTGTTCCTGTGCATTTCTGTGCCTTTATGCATATTCGGCATATTCTGGCCACTGAACACTTATTATGCATTCTCTTTTGTAGAATGGTGTACTCTTGAGAACCGTTCTCGATTCAGTGACAGGAGATTTGTCAGACACAAGGACCAGGTGATGAAAATGTTGGTTGTACATTCATTGTTGTTTATGAGATCATTGTACATTTCACCTGCATGCTGTTTAGTCAAACAGAAATTATCAGGGTCCATCGGCGATCATGTCTAGTTTAAGTCTACCTCTATGGCCACACTTGCGCCGAGCAACATGATTTGTCGCAAAAACTGATTTCCAGGAAAACATTTTTCTGTGTATCTTCCTTTTGACGAATTTTTTTTAAAAGCAGAAAATATAATGTTTACGTTGCCCACTATTTAGCTGCATCAACTAAGGATAGGGAATATAGATAATCCGATTGTGATTTATTGAGAAAGGTAAAAAAAATGGTGGGGTGATGTGATGATAACTTTATTCAAATGACACCCTTTGGGTTGTGATTTCTCTCAACAGGATAAGGTACTGATCACCCCCACCATTTGCTAGTCGACCATTCGATATATAAAGCTTGATTTTCTGTTGATGATAAAGTTGCTAGTCGGGCCTGGTTCTTGACACATTTATATTTGGACTGAATCAATGGATTGACTCTCGTTTCAATTCATATTTGTATCATAATATTTTTATCTCAATCATGTCCATTCCACTGAAACTAAGCTTTATTTTTCAACATTGAAGGTACCTTGGATCCAGACCTGTCAAACTATTCAGTGTACGCACATATGGGTCAAGCTCGGTACGTAATAACTTGACTTTGCTATTTTTTACTTATGATGTTTTTTTCACTTTCAAAATCATGAAGATTTATTATGTTTCTGTGTTTTTACGAAATCAAAGGATTTTTAACGACTTGACACAAAGAAAATGACCACTAACTCAATTTTGATGCGTTTCTTGTCACTTTCAAGGAAATCATTATTTTTTGTGGCTTTTTCTTGGACGACGCTTATTCATTATCCTTTGCCGCGGACTGTTCCTCGTTCTACAATGTTTCTGTTAAATAAATAGTTTGTCAGGTATCCTGTAGAGTCTTGGGACCTCAGAACTGTCCTATAAGTTAAGGCAGCTATTTCCAATAAAAAAAGAGTATTAGCCTACTGAGAAATGACTTTTTTTTCTCTTGATACTTGGGTAAAAGCTATCTGAACATGACTGCAAAATATTGCCACGATCTGGGTTTTGTAAGACCCCCAAAACGGCTATTTAAATTTTAGCGGGAAATATGTATTCCCGATTTCTAGAGAGGCGTAGGGATATTTGGTGGCATCTTACAGTTGAATTGCTGGCGAGGGTCTCTCTTTGTAAGTTAGGGAATCATACTTTATTGTGCTGCCTGCGAATGCACCCAGACAGTAAGTGCTTCAGCACTGTCGGAGTGGAAAAATTTAACAAACTTAACCACAATTTTCCAAGGAATGCGGAAGGTAGGGATCGTAAAAGTAAAACGCGAAACAAGAGTTTGTTATCTTCATTAGCGGAAATTATTGTTATCCAGTTGTGGAAATGATGAAGGGCTAGGGCTTTCGCGCCGGAAAATTCAGGCTTTCGGTGGATATTTGACAAACGTTCAATGTCTTGTCTTGTCGGAAAATCGTAGGCCCGAGCCCAGCCAAATGGTCAAACAGGGAACGAGTGTAATCTCAAAAAGTGGCTGCCGTCTGAAATATGTATTCTCTTAGTAAATATCTTGAAGTGAGATGATAATGAAGGGATTTAACTGATGACTAAAGGAAAAATAATCACTTATGTCACTGTTATAGGGGGCGTGCGAGGTGGTAGTCGAATGTTTAATCAGTTAGCGGGTAGGCAATTCTACTTCTCTTTAGCTGAATGAAAAATCCTTTATGCAAAAATTGTCTATTCTTAGGCTTTACTATCTGCATACTGAAGCCGTAAGACGATAAAAACTAAGTAAAAACCAAAAATTGCTTAAGCAAACTTTCAAGCCCAGCTAAATTTCAATTGAAAAAGGATGAAGGACAGAGAGTAGAAAGCTGCAAATCATACATAAATCAAAACTCCTCTTTTTAAGGAGTAAAAAACTTCCCACCCAGTATCTTCATTCCCTTTGCTCTAACTTCATCCCGTTTTCCCAACTACTACGTCAATTTCCTTCCTCTGATGAATTTGTTGTTAAATTATTTTATTTGCTGCGTTTTCGGTTTTTAAAATTGTTTCAAAACTATAATGTACGACATCCCACAACAATATTCAGTGATAAAATCTATTTCTAAATTACTCATTTTAGCATAATAAATCAACTTTTTGCGCGGGAGTAGCGAAAAGCCTATGCATTTCAAGTGTAGGCCTGTCCCCGCTTGTCAACTTCTACGCCACGCGGCCACGTGATACTTTTGTAAATTTGCCTCCAGATGAAATTTTTATCGGAAAACTTTGATATACTTAATTTTGACCTATTTTCTACCGAATTCGGCAATGGAATGGCTGGGTAAAATAGGTGGCATAAATCCTTTAACCGAGCTATGCAAACTGCATATGCGACCTCGACTGTGGTGGTGCTATTTATCGTAGCCCAGAAAATAACATTTTATTGAAATAGCAATATTATCCAAACGAATTTTATCGAAAACAAGAGGCCATTCAGTATTGTTCTGCATATCCAGTAACAGGTGCATGGAAGGAAACATCCCCTGAAAGATTGTACGAAGAGCTAGGTTTGGAATCGCTGAGCCTACGGAGACGGAGTAAATGCATTGTTCTTTTTAACAGTATGACAAACGAATTACACGTGGCTATTCCAGAGATCCTGTCCTGCATTATCGAGAAGTGCAATACCCGTTACGCAGCCAGGGTGTGTATTGGCGAATGGAGGCGAGAATAGAAAAGTTTTGATCTACTTTGAACTTTAGTTCGCCCAACAATAAAATCGTTTTTCAACCTCCATGACCCTAGAACATTATTACGCCCCACACAACTTGGGGCTGCTCTAAATGCTTTAAGCTTTCACAAGTTTAAACATTTTCAGAGATATCATAAACCCAGTGCAAACTGCTCGAATTCAATGAGATGTTTCTTGTGATCCCGATATCTTCAGCCACCATCTTTTATATATCTTTCAACCCAATATAGCAGTCTTACTCAAAGGACAGTAGTTACACTGATAGGTAATTAGTATGTTGTTTTGTAGAAATTGTCCTGTTTTGTAGGTATTGGCAATGTCGAGCCGAACATGGCTCAGCTACACCTACCAATCGCGGTTCCACTTGACTCCTCTTTCCTACGAAATGCTCGAGTATGCCTCTGGCTTTATGTCGGAGCAGTGTCCCGAGGGCCTTGTTGCCATTGCTGCCAATACTTTGAGGTTTGTTGATAATTAACCTGTCATAGGCAGCCAGTTTGCCTCTTGAAATAGTTACGCAAGGCTACTGTCGTTTCAGTTATTTGTATTAATCCAAAGTTTTATTTTTACATGCAGTGTTCTTTCTGTTTTCTAGTAAGCCAATTAAGATTTGCAATGTACTAATTTATCACGCCGTTCTTCAACTGTTTAATAATTTTATTTGTTATTCAAGTTTTTGTTGAGGCTAGTTTTCCCTTTGATATACAATACAGATTTCTAAGCCTTGGATTTTCAATTCCTAGAATTTTGGCCCTAGAAAAGCTTGGTGCAGTTTTTAACCAGATCAGTACGCCCCTGAAGTACACTCCTCGAAAATTTGCGATTGATGCTGAAAGCAGTTCGTTGGTAATCATCGAGACGGACCATAATTCTTTGACAGAATCTGCAAAGCAGGACAGGAAGCAAAAAATAGCAGAGGTGGGTTTTAAAAATAGAATCAGTTGCGATTAGATGTTTCTTCTTGGCTTTCAACAATCGCAGTTATTTGATTTGTTTTCTGGGAGGTGGGATTATTTGAGTCAGTGATTTCGAGAGATCCCTGTGAGGTGGGATTATTTGAGTCAGTGATTTCGAGAGATCCCCATTGGAATCCATTATAAGAAAAACTGTTTTCTGTGAGGTGGGATTATTTGAGTCAGTGATTTCGAGAGATCCCCATTGGAATCCATCATAAGAAAACTGATCGTGCGTTCTCAGTTGATTAGACGTTGTTGCATCTCATTCGTGACTTCACTTCGCATCTTGTTTGAAGGAAATGGTCGAGGCTTGTGGAAACGACGCGGAGGCGCGTGAGGCAGAGGCACAGGTCGCTGCAAATTTCTTGAATCAAGATTTACCTGAAAACCAGTTCGGTGCACCGAGAGGAGGCTATGCCAAGTGGGCGTCGGTTATCCGGGTGGTCAATCCAATTAAGGTATGTTTAGTTAATTGCTCAGGGTATTTTTAGTTATTCATGTTCATGGTATCCTCAGTTTGGCAGGCATGAGTATGTATTTGTGCTCGGCTTCAAAGGATACCTAGAAAAATCATTTGCTTGAGAAAGATAGCAGTTATTTTTCGTAACTGTTGTTTGGTTTTGTAAATGACAATGTTTCTATATTGAAATGTCATGTGATTCCTCACTTTGCCATGTCAATTTTTAAGAAGTATTTGATTGGTTCTGTTGGCATGTAGACTTAATTTTGGGATATTGTTAGCAATTTGTGCTTTTCGTTGGCTGGCTGTAAGATAATTCATTCCTCTATCGTTTATAATTGTGGAAGCTTTATGTAATTTGGGAGCTTTATATTAACATTTCTATCACTCAGCTAAGAATATTAAGCTTGCGATTATGTTTTACGCAAATTACTTCATGTATATGCTCGATATAGGTCGATTAATCTCATTTTCCTCATTGACTAGGGTGATGTGTCGGAAGTGATTGAATTGGAACAAGACGAGGCTGCCTTCAGGTTTATCCACCTCTGCTTTTCCTAATCTTCATTTTCGTGGTTATTATATTAAGTGCGTATTGATTGCTGTCCGCTAAGGGTATAATGAATAACAGTTGAGCGCGTTTTTATAGCTATTTTATGTATTTCTTATGTATAGCCTTTGTTTTCTTTTGGCTTAAAATCTGACTTTGAACTTGGCTTAAAATTCAAGCGTTGCCGTTGTTCAATTCGCGGCTCGACCTGGAGAGACCTTCGTCGTCGTGGGAACTGCCAGTGGCATGGTGCTCAACCCGCACACCTGCAACCAGGGATATCTGTATACCTACAAAAGAACCGAAGATGAAACAGGAAATGTTAGGCTCCACTTTCTTCACAAGGTGCTGATTTACACGTTTAGATACTATCTTATTTGCTTGTATCTGATTTGCAATTTGCTCGTTGCCCGTGCTTGACAAGTTTGACTTTTAATCTTTGAGCTTTTTCAATCTTTTAATTTTTGATGTTGGGAGCTCAATAAAGAAACGAAAGGAGATTCAGATTGCGACATGCAGGTTTATTTTCGCGAAGGATATTAGCTTTTATGAAACATAGAAATAGATAGAACTGACTTTGGCTTGTCAGAAAGTTGAGTAGCTGACGAAGCCGAACAGATAACTGCCATGATACATATTGAAGCCGAGGTTAAAATTTACCTCCAACAACAAAATTTACCACTTGTTATTATTTCTTATTTTTATTTTGCAGACGTCGATCGACGATGTGCCAGGTGCAGTCTGCGCCTTCCAGGTTGGCTCTTCTTTCAAAATTTCTTGTTACAGTTTCACTCGCTGTTTTCTGCTAAACAAATGTGTCAAATTTCTCAGTATCGAATAAACGACTCATTCAGTGAGCATCCATGCACTACAAGGTTTTGACTTTCTTGATATATTTTTTCTAGGGAAGACTTCTTGTTAGTATCGGGCGCATCATTAGAATATACGACATTGGTAAAAAGAAGTTGCTGAGGAAATGCGAGAATAAGGTCAGTATATTTGAGACCATTTGTGGTTTAGTGTAGGAAGCAAGGCTATAGTTTTCTGACAAAGAAGCATTATAGGTAGTTCATCTAGCTGGAAGTTCTTCTGTCGAAATATGACATATATACACTTGGTGAGCAAAAGTATTGCACAGACTGAAACAGAAGTAGCGGCACATCAGCGAAAAATTTTAGCAAGCAAAATTCAACTGGCCATAGCAAGTTTCATACAAGTTATAAGATGAATTTTTAGTTGGAATATATTGGAAAATTTGTCAAGGTTTGATGGTGAAAATAGTAAATGCAAGAAGATTCTTTATTTTTTCCTATTCCTAAACAATATCGACATTTCGCAAAAATACAAAAGTTGAGCCATGAAGAACCTGTGAAACATTTGCAATAAGAAAATTCATCTTTGCACCAATTTGCGATATCTTATCACAATGAACTCGGGGGTACTTACTTTATGTTTGGGTGTCTAGGACTACTCATTTTCCTCGCTTTTTTGGAAAATATCTTAAACGTTTTGCTCGGAAATGTTTGGAGCTGCAGTGGGCATAATGACGGTGGCCTATTCGTGTTATATTGCAACAGAATTAAATCAATAAAATGTGTCACAAATCGTCAAGTCCATCTTTTCCAACCGATTGCGATGTTGTAATGGGAGCAAATAATTCTGCAAGCTGCGTAAAACAACATCTCGTCCTCTCATTAAATGAAAAGACCAAAATTCCCGCGAAAAACAGGTACACTCAAGTACCTCAATTGATGTTAAAGAGTAGGCATAATAAAATGGCGTAAAATATGCCACTTTCCGCCAAACACAAGGCCATTAATGGCCAACTTGGTACACAAACACTTGGTACACAAACAACTAAATATGATATTTATGTTTATCTGAACTTATCATGTCGCCATTAACAGAATCTGTTGCTAAACTTTTTGATTACGTTTTAGCAAGTCTTTCAAAGGTTACCGACTATCCAATAAAAGGTTAAAAATCTTTACTTTTTAAAAAGTAACTTTTTTCAATTTTTAAATTGAAAGTATAGCCAATGCTTTTTAACTATAAAAAGCTGCCTAATGGCTTCACAAAAGTGGTTTGAATTTCGATCGCTTTGTTATTTAAAAAGCGGTCGCCATTGCTGATCTGTCAAACTTGTACGTTACTTTTGCTCACTATGTGTATCGATTCCAACCAGGTGCAGTAATTTTACAATCGGGCAGCACCCTTGTCGAGATAATTTCCTCCTGTCAGTCTTGGTCATAAATGTATTTTGAATTTTTACCCGAACCCAATTGGTTTGCCTTTTCTTTCAGAGAATACCAAACTTCATCATCAACATTTCAGTGACAGGAAATCGCATTGTAGTCCACGACATACAAGAATCCTTTCACTTTCTTCGTTACAACCCAAAGGACAATAACCTGGTAATCTTTGCAGATGACACCAACCCAAGGTACAACCGCTCACTCACCCATTTCTGCCTCCATACATAAATCCATATGTTGGATTCAGGGCCGTATGTTGGCCAGTTCTAGGTCCTGAGTGCTTGCTTTAATGATGAGAGTTTATCATCCCAGATATTCTATGATGGGTGTATTAGCTCTATCTGAAATCATTGCACGACATTCTCCTTATTTGAAATTATCAGCTCAATGTCGAGTCTCACGTGATCATGCTACTAACTACCTCATTGTTAATTCCCTTGTAGATGGCTGACGTGTGGCTGCTCACTCGACTATGACACCTACGCAGGAGCTGACAAATTCGGCAACGTCTTTATTGTAAGCGAGCTATTTCTCTTCGCCTCCACAGCTGACAAGATTGCGTTTGCGATTACCTTTAAATTTATGAATAGCTGTCAATCTCTTTTGCTGTCAAGCTAAATCAATCTCTTGATGTGCGTAGAGAAATTTTGTTGCGAAGATCTTATCGTTTATGAATCCCAAACAAAATTGCCAGTTTTGAACTTTAAATTGCAAAAGCAATAATGATATTGTCAATCTCAAAAACACGATTAAAACTCAAAAGTACAAGACAATGCCTGTATTTTTTCCCATTAGATGTAATCAAATCTTGCCTTTACCATGCAGCCCTGAAATTGAAAATAGATCCTTAACAGTGTTCTGGTGGTCACCAGTAGTGGTACCAGCCTGGGATAAGTGGGGGGGGGGACAAAAGGTGTGTCGGGGACAACGCCCTTTTGGACCACGCCCTTTTCCCTGTTTGAAACCTTTTCTTCCGGAGGAAACACCTGTTGTCTCCCAAGAAATGTCATTTACATGTGACGATCTAGATAACGTACATACCCCTCTTCCCCCCTCTCCCCCACCTCCTGAAGTTGTCTCGTCAGGTTTGCAAGAATCTCAAGTAAGAGGGACCAATTTCTGAAAAAGTAAGGGGGACTAGTCAACCCCCCTATTCCCCCCGTGGCTCCGCCACTGGTGGTCACTGGTAAGGAATGGTCGTGCATACCACGGCATTTGTCCTTGGAATACTTAAAACTATCTGCCATTCTTAGAGATGCCTGCTCTACCTCTCTGTTTTGGTGCGGTGTTCATAATGGGCCAACTGCATTTGCATATCATGTTAGGGAAAATTCCAATCTCAAAATATCTCGGAGTTTTCATTTTTAGGGATTTCATTTTTAAGAGGTTGCCATGAGGGTGGTAAGAGGTTGCCATGAGGGTGATTAAATTTGGCAAGGTCTTTTTTAACAAAAAAATTTAAGCCAGTTGTTGAATAAACTTTTGGCATGGTGACCATTGAAAATAATCGTTTCGGCACAGGTAATCTAACCTAGTGTCATAAAGTCGGCTTTTACGAGGGGAGTGCGGAGAATTGACTTACGTTTAAGGGTTGTAATGTATATCTGATATGTTTCTGTGTTGTTTTGCAGGTCCGACTGCCTCCCGACGCAAGGGATGACGTAGAAGAAGACCCTACCGGTGTCAAGGCACTTTGGGACCGTGGTCTACTGAATGGTGCTTCGCAGAAGGTAACTTCGCAGCACTAATTCTTGTTATCAGGTGTACGCTTGTCATTTAATGACAGATACTTTGATTCGCTGTTGACAAACGAACACTCAAGTCCTTCATTTTATTTCCTCTGTTTTTAGGTTGAAACTTTGGCCAATTATCATGTGGGTGAATCAATTTTGTCACTGCAGAAGGCAACATTGATTCCTGGTGGATCTGAGTCACTTGTGTACACGACGCTTGCAGGTGGAATCGCCATGTTGGTGCCGTTCACATCTCGCGAGGTTATATATCAACTGTTGAGTTTCTTGTCTCTTTGGCGGGCTTGTGCATGTTTCTGATTACCTAATTAGTTTTTGTTAGATTTGCGAATTGATCATATCCATTATCATTTTTTGAAAATATCGGTGGTGACACTGCTTTATTGATTGTTATTGCCGTCCATGGCCTAATGGCGTTCTACGGGCTGCTGACATCAATAATTACAGGTCATTGAAATACATTAAAGTGGTTATGACTTTGTCAGGAAGCTGTTTGACTGAGATTATGCGATGGGACTGTGCGAACAGCAAAATCATAAACTTGATAAATTCTTTCGTTAGGCTAGTTATTCAAAGCTTTGTAACAGCCCCAGACTATATCTGATTTATCAACAACTTCCATCAATCGGTATGAAACTGAAATGCCTTGCCAGGCCTAATCTTAATGTTGATTGAACCAACAGTGTTACTCTGCCTCCGATTATTTAATTATCAATTAGCCACTTCTCGATATCTGAACAAAGTTTGTGAAGAATGAAAAGTAGTTTGAGAAGATCTTTTCTAATGTAGCGGTATTTTACGTCCTGACTATGAAATGGTCACAGTGAGTAGAAAGAAGAAGCAGTTGTGGAAAATTAAAGCTTAACTAGCAACTGGGATATGACGTATCACAAAACGGATACATCATAATAACAGTTGTTTTGTATTATGGTGTACGTGTAAATTAAATGAATTTGTTCTTCCAGGATATCGACTTTTTCCAGCACTTGGAAATGCATATGCGACAGGAGTACCAGCCTTTGTGCGGAAGGGACCACCTGTGGTTTCGATCAAGTTACTTCCCCGTAAAGGTATCATGTATTTCTTTTTGCCGTAACTTTCACCTATTTTCTCGGGCTTCCAGTTTTACAAGGGGCATCGAATCCGTTCAATGACTTCAATTGTTATAGAAAGCAGGCTAGCCAGTCATAAGTTAACTGGAATTGAAAATGAAAAGTTTCTGTTTTGTATCATTATAATTGTAAACCCTGTCTAGCAAACTACTCATTTAGTATGAGGGTTTGCGATTTAAATCGAGTGGATATGAATTAACATTGCTTTTGTTTTATAGAACGTTATCGATGGTGATCTTTGTGAGCAATTCAATTCAATGGAATATAGTAAAAGAAAGACGATTGCAGACGAGATGGACCGCACCCCCGCAGAGGTCCACTATCTTTTCGTTTGAATTTTTCATTTCGACTTTTGCCAACATCATCATTATCTAGCTTTCAAGGCCTTTTAAAAATTGCGATCATCTTTCACTTAGGGTCATCAGACTAATTGTAATTGCTGTTTTTTGCAGGTTTCCAAAAAGCTTGAAGACATCAGAACGCGATTTGCGTTTTAAAGTCCCCAAGACTTGAAAGGTTCAAGGGCTGAATGTTGGACCGACAACAATTTGGCTGATATTGGTCATTTTGGATGGAACCCGAGACACGGAGGTTTCAAGCAATTGACATGCGGTTGTAAAAGGAGTGGTGTATTTAAAAAATGCATTGTGGCGATGTCACAGTATTAAACAATCACTCCAGAGGCTCAAACATGGACTATTTCATATGAACGCAGAGTTGTTAAAATTCCTTTGGTAGCCCGTGCCTATGCTCAAGCTGTAATTAATGCCAAATTGGTGGGCCAATTGTCACAAGACAACTGACGCTAAGAGAGGGAAGGCCTCTGCATTGCATTAGATCAATTCACTCAGTAACATTTGATTGATATGTATAAAGTAGGCTTTGTATTTGTATAAACTGAAATTCGGCTAGACTAGTTGTTTTTATGCAGACCGCCTTAGTTGTAGACCGTGACAACAGTTAACAACTCGATTGGTATGTTTCGCACTGACTTGTGCAAGTTTGGAATCATGATAAAACTGTTGAGGTCCAACGTTTCGTTTGCACCAACATTGTGGAACCAAGAGGATTTTGTCAATTTTGCACCATTACTATACCACCATAATTTTATGGGACGGGACGTGTAAACGCTTGCCCGAGGCGGTTTTGTTACGAATCGCAGCGAGATCGTAAGTGAGTGTTGCAGACAATGAAGGAAGTGGCTTTGACGTAATTTTGCATGCTTGAAAAGTTGTCCACTGCTTTTCAGTTGATAACGCTTTTCAGAATGCCCTTATACCGTTTTCTGTTCTTTCAGCGTTCGAGCCCTTGACTGGGCATGACGACTTCGTAGGTTTCTTGATAAAACTTCATAGCAAAAATAACTTCATCAGTCCAATTTAAACTCTCAATGGTTTTTTCTTTATTTTTGCTTCCTCAAAAATTGCGAATAATGATTTTTGCAGCAAATTTAAAGCAAGATTTTTTAAAATCTAGCCGCTTGTAGCCCTGCTCCCAGTTCGCCCCGTACAATGTAAACCGATCCCCTAAGCAGAAAAATTTGGAACAGTGCCAGTCTAAAAACTTATTCGCGAACTGTAATGGTACAAAGTAGCATATGAGCACTAAGTTTCAGCATACTTTAATTATAAATCCTTTTTTGATTCTACAGTTCTGTATCGCTTCCCATATTGCTTGCTTTTCACTCGGTAAAATCCAAGCTAACGTAGATTATTTCTACACACAAAAGGAAGCTTTAGATTTCACAAGAATTTGATTGTTTATAGAAATCCAAAGCTTTCTTCAAAGTCTTTTTACATTTGTCCTTGGCACTAGGAAGACAGAATAGACTATGTTTTCCTTATCCAATATCTCGGATTGTTTCATACAAGTTTGGTGTTATCCTGGAATTGACAAAAGTTAAGGAATCAAATCCTTTTTTGTGTATCATCTGGATTAAGGAGAATCTACCATGATGCACCAGCTTTGATTTTTACTGTGTGTCTACAGATAACCTCTATGTCAAATGTTTACGCTTTTTGTGCAAACTTGACAAAGGGAAACCCGAGGATTTTGAAAAATCCACAGACAATGCATTGCTCCACTTTTTCTACCATGTTGTTTTTTACTGTAATCAGCAAAACGTGCATATTTAAAAAATTTGAGATAAAGATTCTTATATAATCCTTATTGTGCAATATTTAGTTATAATGTTCTCGAACAGGTGTTTATTTGATAAGCACTTTATGTTTGTTGTATAATACACAATATGATATAACATAAAGCAACACTGTTACCTTCTTTCATAATTTATTTAATGATTCTAAAAGTCTTGCGTAGGCAGTAGGTTTTGGTTTAATGTAAATAAAACTCTGTTTCAAGGATAAGAAAACGAAACACGATTTTACAATAGGAAAATCAATTTGGGGAAAAAATCCTTGTTCGTCGCGCGAAACTTTGCATATGTGCATTTCTTTTGAAAGGAAACGAACTCGTTAGCTCTTTGGCTAAAGAATGGTGATACTAAAGAAAAAGAAAAATCACCTGAACGTTTTTTCAGCTACAGATATAGCAACTCACATATAGCACCAGCTAAAGGAACTCAAGAAAAAAGGACGAAAAAGAAAAGATGGAGGATGGCTTCAAAATTGATGTATCGATTCATAGCCAGACTGGGTACTTGTTTGGGAAGGTAGGTCGAACATTTGCCGTTGCCCATTGTTTTTATTAACTTAAAATCAATCAAACTGGAAAATGAGAAGTCTAATCGTGCATTAGATTTGCCTTAGGTTATTATTTGAAGTAAAACTATTTCCCTATCTTTTGGCTTACTAAGATGGCTATCTAAAGACCTTTTTTCTACCAATCACTTGACTTTCGGTGTATTCTAATTCATAAACCTGCGATTTTTTCATATGTGGATTACTGTCGAGAAATGAAACACGTTCTGATTGCGAAACCAACCATTCATTGTGTAAGAAGATGATTCGACGCAGCTGCCGGTCTGATGTTAAAAACCACGTGATACTTTGATGCATGACATTCTGTAATAAGTTAAAGTTTCGCATTCATATATGCATAGGCTTTTGCAGAATGTTGTCATCGTTGAGTACTGAAGGACTTTGCCGCTTGGAAGGCTTGTTATACTAGGAGATTATTCTGCTTAGGTTACACAAAGTTGAGTCAGACTTCAAACTAGCCGTTTAAGATGAAGTGCTAAGGCTATCTAGTGGAAGATTAATAATGCACAAACCGGGCAGATGGAAAAGAAAACGGACCAAGCATTATAATCATTTTGGGAGTTTCATGCTCGAAACCAAGGTTTTTATTCGTGCCGAGAACAGCTGAACGGAAATATTGCTTCAAAGAACTTATAAAGCAGTTGTATTATCTTTGACTAACTCTTCAATACAACATGAGTTTTGTTGACAAACTGAATATCCAGCTGTCGCCCAATTAGTTCCCGCACAAACACATTGATCAAAACCTTTCTTTGACACGCCACAATATTGCGTATCTACTTGACAAGCACAGAAGAATCAAAAAATGAATAATTTATTAACAGTCGAGTAAATTGATAGCTAGCTACCTTCTCGACTCTTTTGTTACCGTAGCAAAACAGGTGCAGAAAATGACTTTTCGGCCTCCTAAAAGTTTGTTTGTCAAGAATATGACACCGAAGCAGTGGCGTAGCGTCTATGTATGCTACGCTTGCGGCGCAAGCGTAAAAATTTATAGACAAATTCTAAAATTCTTGCAACACTTTCAATGCATAACAATTTCCGCAATAAACGGCTTCTCTTTCATGTCATGAGCAGCATGCAGTGAACTCTAGCGCCAACAGGCCAATTGGCCCCAAATTGGCTATTTTTCCAAGTAAACAGATCGCTAAAAATTATGAAATTCTAAAAATCTGAAAAACTGAAGCCCCTCCACATCACTCTTTTTGCCTGTCCAAAATAAGAGAAACATGTGATACTCCAGTGCAGCTTCAGTACAACTCGAGAGGAGCTTCTGAGAGAAGTGAGAATTTTCCGGACTGGAGCTTGCGGTCGGCCTGAGCGCAAGCCTTCCCAAATATTTGATAATCCACAACATTTTTCTACCTATAAGCTGCTTTTTGCGAATACTCTTTGCGTGATACATCATTTCAAATCCAATTATTTTCCTTTCTTTACTTTGTGACTGTTGAAAAGAGAAAAAGTTTCGTCAATGTGGGGTCAGAGTCTATTTGTCATGATCCGCATTCCGTAATTCAAGTCAAAAGGCTTGCCAGTATAGTCAGAATTTACGGACCAGGGCATGCGGTAGACCTGAGCGCAAGCCTTGCTAAATACATGATGATTTGCCGGGACTAACTTTCTGCAACTTTACACATGGAAGCATCTTCAATTCTAACAACTCTCACAGCTCACTATTTTCATCTTAGTTAACTATGAGAGTAAAAAATGAGCAGAAACTGTTGCTCCTGTTCGCTTAGGCTCTGCAGTGTGTTAACAATTTCGCAATGTGGAGAGCTCCTTCTTGCGGGAATCCCCAGCTTCATTATAGCATAAAAAATTCTTACATTAGGTGGGCATTAGGTGATGCCTTTTCTTGAGGAATATGAATAAGAATAAAATCTTTTGCAAAGCAGTTTTAGCACTAGGAGTTATTCTGAAAATTCTTGCTAAACAATTGAGCCTTTTTCAAAAACTTTCGCATGGATGATAATTTTTCCCTTGGCCCCCCTTCATTTTCCAACCTCTGTCGGAGCCTCTGATGCAAAGAATAGACACCTTGATTGATTAGAATTAGAGTACAAATGATTTGTTACTTTGAAAATCAAAATTTGCTATCACGATTATCATTAATTACCGCTTGTATTTTTTAGAAACTGAAATTACCATTACATTTATTCAACATAGCCGTATATTTTATGTTACCGCATGCCTAAGTTCTGCGCTCACGCTACGCCACTGCACCGAAGGCCCATTCAATGTTGTCGCAAAGAACACAGACCCTCTCCATCATACCTTTATGAGAATCAGCTCTGGAACAAAATCAGAAAAGGGTCCAGTCCTGAATTCTGTCTCTTAATTTGACGGCCAGCAAAAGCGGCGTTAGTGGAAGCCATATTGTATTTTGCTTGGATGTTTTGAAGGACATGTATTTCTAAAAAGTCACGCATACTTTTGCCGCATAGAAGCGCATGGTGTTGTTGAAAGGTAGAAATAGAATAAGATTCATCTCGATATAAACCTTAATCACTCTAGGCGATCGGGTCGATCTTGAATTTTCTTTAAAACCTTAAAAAGTGTAAGGATGGGTTGTGGTCATTAAGTTTGCATAATAATGCTACAAAATCCCATTTATTTTTGAAGCAGATGCAAGAATTTTTCAGCTAATCTCGAGTATCTATTGGCCATAGAAAGTCGTGACGAAAAGGAAACTCGCCCAATGCTGACTCATTTTGTCCTAAAAACGAATTTGCAAGTGAAGATCTCATTAAGGCTTCATTAATCAAAAAAGATCAAGCACTTCAATGGTTTGTAATATCTTCAATGAAAATTGTGCTTTGAAATTATAGCAAAATTTTGCCGTAAAAGTTACTGATAGGTTGTTTGATTCCAGATTGATAGGTTACAGATATTTGATTCCCAACGTTTAAAATGTATTCTAAAATTGCAAGGTTTTCGATGTCTCTAGCATTGTCTAATTTGCTTTCCCAGTAGCAAATTAATTAATTGCAAATGCATATTTATTAATAATCAATGTTGTTCAACGTGTTGTACAGTCGATGAATTATGCGCAACTATGATAGAGAAAACAAAACCTGATGAAAAGTAATGCTAGAAACGTCGAAATTATGTTTCTTTCAAATATACAAAGTCGTCACATATATATATATATAGACACCAGCCTATTCATCAAAATATGGTGCTCCGTCTAAGCATAGGTCCTCCGTGCCATCAGACTGCAATTTGAAGCAAAGGTAGCTGATAATCCTGGAAATTTTACGATATTTCCTGGTTTTATCTCAAACGCCTAATAATCTGCTAGAATGCTGCGAGGGTCGCGAAAATAAGACATCTGAAGCCGCCATTTTGAATTCAATGTTTTGCTGTTCGACAACGTCGAAACACAACAGAAACAATAGGTAGCCAGTCATTTACTGGCTGTTGTACAAATCTCTTGCAAATATCAGAGGCGGATCCAGAGTAATTCCTTTGTGCACAGAACTCAGTCAGTTTTCCAACCTATAGCTAAAAATAGTGTTGCCTGAAACAAGTAATATCTAAATTAAAAAACTGAAACCTAAAAATTCTTAGTTTTATCACAGTCTCTACAAAATCTTAAAATTGCCAGTTTCTTCTCTGTCGTGATTTGAAAACGATTTTCCAGACGCTGTGGAGGACAACAGCAGTCGATCCTAGAACTCGGAAATAAACGTTTTGTGCCTCGGAAGTGAATGAATTGAATAAACTTTTTGTTTGGAACACGGATGGAACTCAGTCAAAACAGCATCTGGAACTTATAAAAGCTCTTTACGACCCTCTTTACACGGGATCGATCCAGGCTGGGACGGATTGGCTTTCCGTTTACACGGGATCGAACCGCTATCCGTGCTAATTTGGGTTCGCTTTGGAAAGCGTTTCAGTTTAGGATCGATGGGATCAATACCAAATTAGCACGGATAGGAAACGAGCCTTATAAATTATCCAACTGGAGGTGCTTTAAAATGATGCTTTGAGCTTTTTTCTATCAGATTTTGCGCGCTTTTTCGTTTCTCGCCCACCAGAAGAAAAAAACAAAACAATATGGAGGAATATTTTACAACTTTATTAACAAATTTAGCGAACAGGCTTCAACTTATGGGAATGATTTATTCTCGACATAGATTGAGGCAGCGTCGCCTGTTGGAAACCCTTCACCCTCTTCTTTTTCATTTGGGTAGGCCGCTATAAAGTTTTTATAGATGTCCTCATACTTAGAACGAATAGGCTCCCAGTCCTGGCCATCGTCTAACTTCGAAGTTTTGTACTCCAGCGTGATCTTCAGGAGTAGGGCCGTTTATTTGTCGCTCCAAATAAACATTTTTGTTACCACTTTACGAATTAGAAGCCATTTTATTGTCAATCTTCCTACAAATTTGTCGCTGCTATCAACGCTTTTTTCTTTAAGTTGCTAAAGACATATGCAATACGCATGTGCGTTCCTCCCTACGGGCCGAACTGGGATCGATCCCGTGTAAACGCGAACGAAATTTACGGATCGATCCCGTTTCTCCCGTGTAAACGGGGTCTACATCTAAATGACAAATTAGAGCTTTTTACGCAAACAGTGGAAAAAAGGAAAATTAATTAATTAACAACAACAACAAGTAACAGTACAAGCATGGTTTAGCGACAACTATTAAAATTTATGTAAATTTAGCCAAAGCAAACAAGGAAAGAGAAGCAACAACTGCAAAAAAGAACTTAATCTGCTTCGCAGGAGGTGACCTGCATTTGTTTTTGGTACCTAAAAATTTATTATATAAGTTTTGCAATATTGGCCCAGAGTCTTTTATTGTTGCCTGTCTTGGTCATCAATATTTGATGTTTCAGGATAGACGGGTATTTAACAAAATATGAATATATCATTTCATATATATCTTAATATATCATATATATTACATATCATACAAAATTGGAACATCCATGATTTCGTTGGATGAACACATATTACATATTCTTTGATCATAACTTATTTTGCCCCATCTGCCTGTTTCTACTGCCAATTTATGGTTCGCTGTTCTAAACCAGACTAAGTATTGTAATAAATTTGAAGATATTTTTAGAAGTATCAGAAATAGAGATTTGAAATAGAGCGCCTCCTGGTTATTAAGAGGCACCTTCATTCTGCTTAGAGCAAGGCTTGAGTCATATGAAGTCAGCAAATTTACAAAATAGAAAAACTCAGACAGTCATTTCATAAGGATAATTAGGTGATTACTTTTAGAAGAAGGAAGAAGGTCAAGATATTTTTCTTTTCAAAATTTTTCTTATATACACCTCTAGAAGCGAGACAACTGTCTGCGCATTCATTCTACTTTGAGAGATGTTAATTAGCATTGTTATAATATTGTTTAGTGTGTTGTGATTGACGATTGGGTTGTTGATTCCATTCTGATGTAATACTGATGTTTTCCCATCGTATTCTATTCTGTGTCGTAGTATTTATTCTATACGCAATCTGATCACTCACTCGTTTCACTGTGGTCATTCACTCAAGTCAATCGGCATCTAGCCAACAGCATCTAGCTAGCAGCATCTAGCTAGCAGCATCTAGGGAATGATAGCAGCATCAAATTTCTTCTTGATTACATTGGCAATACTAGTTTTGCCGCTTGTGAGCGCAAGTCAAGAAGCTTTTTCTTTCAAACGAGACAAGAAGGCAAGTCAAAATGTTGATTCTATATTTAAATGATACTTTGATTGTTGGGATAAGTTTGAAAACTTGTTTACGCTGGCTGTAATGCAAATGTTAAAAGTCTTCTTCCTTTCGGCTTTACAGTTGCACCTGCCTGCCTATAGGAACAGTGCGTTGCAATCATACCTTATGGATATCCATAGAAGAAAGAGCTGATTGTAATCACCTTTCCTAAATTATGGATTTGGTTCCATGGCTTTATGACAAATCCATTACAATGTCAAACCGCAGTCCTTTCGTATTGTGCTTAAAAACCAGGCTTTTGCGCAACTGTGGCTTATTTTTCGCCTCTTTTACAAAGCAGATTTAACTTTCTCAAACCATTATTAATGAAGGCAACTTTCAGGGTAATCTTTTTATTCTAGTCATCAATGCTTTTGAATGCTATTTAAAGTCAAATTTGTTCAGTGCTTGTCCACATTAAAAAAAAACTTGCGCTATTCCTTTTAAAACATTTATGTTAAAAATTACGAAATGCCTACCAGAAAAGCTGTTTAAGCAATTCAAAAAGGCCCTGTCAGACTTTGGAAACCACCAATCTTTTTCTATTTTCGCCTAAAGCACGTTAGAGATTGCGCATGCTTGACCTCCCGTACACACGGTTTTGGATGCTATTGAGAATGTATTTACGCTCACGTGTGGACGGTGAAAAAGCAACTTTTCGAAAACGTTAACGTAACACACAACGCAAACAATTTCCAAACGAAATAGCTGTTTTGATTTGATGATATCTCCGTTGTCAAGTCTGATGGCTTGCAGCTGTAATCTGCATCTTCAAGTCTTCGAAATGTCATTTTATTTCAACTTGTTATTATAATTTGCTTTCAGTAATACTCTGTCTCGTTGTATGTTCAAAGAACGACTCAATAGTCATTTTTCTGAGGATTTCTTTGCTTTGTACTTTTTTGTGATTTTTGGCAAATTTGAAACTATCATTGCTGCGCAGAAGAAGCAAAAAATAAATGATAAATTAGCGCTAAGTTATTTGCGCATGCTCTTGGTCGAATTTGGAGAGTGTTCATTTTGCTTTGCGTGTGGAACGCAAATTAAAACGGAGATGTTTTTCAAAACGCTCCTAGTGTGGACGCAGATTTATTTGAAAACAGATAAAAATAATTGCGGTTTCGGCACCGTGTAGCGGGTGTTCAAGAGATGTTATCAAGAAGCTCCTGTTTTATAACTGAATATTTGATTATTTCGTTGGAGTTCCTGGAATGGGACCAAGGCGACATCTGTTCCATGCTAGATTGTGTCACTTCACTTGGTTTGATCATATACAGTACAGCTGATACATTTTATTTCTTTTCTTTCTCTCAAGCAAAATCTTATCCTCAAGACTTTGCACTTCACTCTTTGGATAAAAAGTTTAATCTATCTACAATCTTAAGTATACGTTTTTCTGACCCACAACCGTTGACTTTCGTATGCCATTTTCTACTTTTATGCCGACAGCAACTGAGCTTTACATAGAGAAATCAAAGTTTTTTGTGGCTGTCTAAGCCACAGGGAAGTATGTGAGAAGCTTGATAGCAAGAACACGCAAATGTTTGCTCTGCCGCAAGTTCCAAATTCATCAAACAAGAGGGTGAATAGGTGACGGCATGGCTAACACATTTATCCTTGCTATCATGGCTTTCCATCCAAATTGATTAGAACAGAAGAGAATTTTATTTCCATTACCTATGTTCCGAAATACTTATTTGAAAGGAATCTCCTTTCTCTGCCCCTACTTTTTCTTCGCCACCGCATCGGTCTACAATACGGTATCCTCGAGTATCTAATACTGCCAGTAACACTAGCAATTAAAGCCAGTAACACGTTGAATAAGAAGGTCCCTGGTGTCGAAAGAAACAGGGATCAATGCCTGTGCTAGCACGTCTTGAAGCTGGCATTTTTGTCTAGATGTATGGCAGCATTGACATGCAAAATAAAGTTGAAAACACCGGCAGGAGGGACACTAAGATATGTTGTTAATGTTTTTTTAGTCCGCATCTTTGAAAGATGAAGAAAAAGTCTTGTACGCAATAGAACTGGTTTGAGCAGAGTCTGCGCTTAAAACCAGCGGTCAACAGAATATCACCACCAAAAAATGTTTGAAAGACAGGCATAAAATGCTGTAGCTAGTATCTTGAATGAGGGTCTGCTAAATCACGTGCCATGTGTGCACGTCCCAAGGCATAGTACGTGTCAAAGTGCCTTTTATCGTTACGCCCCAAAGTGTTATAAGTTTGTACGTGAGAATGGGCCGACGCCCAATTTTTGTGTACGAAAAATGAGTACACTATGTAGTGGGTCGCGGGGAATGCATATATATGTGTAAATATATATAGACGCTTTTCCG
>NW_027019698.1:13269084-13303166 GCF_013076305.1 Rhopilema esculentum
ACTGGCGATCGTCCGAACAAATCCTACGTAACCTTAAAGCCTGACTATAGGGTATCGCCTTCTTGGTATGCCATGGGTGACAGACTTCTTATGTAAAAATACTGATGTGTATCAGTAGGTTTACAAAACAAGTCTGTCGTTAGGACTCCCCCCTCACTTACACTAACCTTAACGTCTAGAAAACTTATACTCTCCCTAGAGTGCTCCCCTGTAAACTTAATGGTATCGTGGCTACTGTTAAGAAAGTTGATGAAGGTCTCAAGCTTCTCCTCGCCATGTGTCCAGATAAAGAAAACATCATCGATGAATCTCATCCAGACAATTGGTGTGTCCACTGATTCCTTCAACAATCTTTCTTCCAACCCAGTCATAAAGAGGTTTGCATAAGCTGGAGCGAACTTAGTTCCTATAGCGGTGCCTAACTTTTGTCTATAAAACCTATCATTAAATTCAAAGTAGTTGCTTTCAAGAACCAGAGATGCCAATCCCACTAGGGTATCAGTAGCCACGTTTGGGTTTTCCCTTCTATCCAGCGCTTCCCTGATGGCTTCCAGACCCTCCCCATGTGGAATGCTAGGATAGCATTCCACATGGGGAGGGTCTGGAAGCCATCAGGGAAGCGCTGGATAGAAGGGAAAACCCAAACGTGGCTACTGATACCCTAGTGGGATTGGCATCTCTGGTTCTTGAAAGCAACTACTTTGAATTTAATGATAAGTTTTATAGACAGAAGTTAGGCACCGCTATAGGAACTAAGTTCGCTCCAGCTTATGCAAACCTCTTTATGACTGGGTTGGAAGAAAGATTGTTGAAGGAATCAGTGGACACACCAATTGTCTGGATGAGATTCATCGATGATGTTTTCTTTATCTGGACACATGGCGAGGAGAAGCTTGAGACCTTCATCAACTTTCTTAACAGTAGCCACGATACCATTAAGTTTACAGGGGAGCACTCTAGGGAGAGTATAAGTTTTCTAGACGTTAAGGTTAGTGTAAGTGAGGGGGGAGTCCTAACGACAGACTTGTTTTGTAAACCGACTGATACACATCAGTATTTACATAAGAAGTCTTGTCACCCATGGCATACCAAGAAGGCGATACCCTATAGTCAGGCTTTAAGGTTACGTAGGATTTGTTCGGACGATCGCCAGTTACGGGATAGGTTAAGGGATTTGGCTGGATGGTTAAAGGCAAGGGGGTATGAGGAATCACTTATAACAGAACAGATAGATAAGGCACGTAGGCAGGATAGGGTTACACTACTGGATAAGGCTAATGGGAAACATGAACACAGTGGGAATGGGCGGGTTCCATTTGTTACCACATACCATCCAGCCTTGAATAATTTGGGCAAGGTGGCCGGGAGACTTCATTCTATGCTTACAGTATCAGAAGAGCATAGGAAGGTGTTTCCTCAGCCACCTTTGATATCATTTAAGAGGTGTAAGAATCTTAAAGATATACTAGTTAGGGCTAAATTTCATAGTGAGGGGGCAGGGGTTTGGCATATCAAGGGTTGTACTCTGTGTGGCAAGTCTTGGTGTCAAGTGTGTAATGTTATGTGTGACATTGATACTTTTACTTCACATATAACTGATAAGGAATATAAAAGATAAATTTTTTGTTTAATTGTGATTCGTCCAATGTTGTGTATCTTATGGAATGTAAAGTATGTGGTGTACAGTATGTGGGTAGCACTTGCACGCCTTTTAGGCTTAGGTTTAATAACTACAAGGCGTGCAATTGTAAGTTTATTGGGGGCTCTTCAGGTGTACGTCAGGCTGATTTTTTCCGGCATTTTGCAGGGAAGGATCATCATGGGTTTCTCAAAGATATTAAAGTAACTATTATAGATAGACTTAATGGGAATGGTAGGATACGTGAAAGTTTTTGGCAGTATAAGTTAGAAACTTTTGCGCCCCGGGGCCTTAATATTAGGTTAGTTGACACATAGTTTTATTTTTATTTCCTATCTTTTTGTTTATTTTCTCCTTGTTACTTCTGTTTATTTTTTCCACGTTTTCTATCTACTTTCTTTCTTTTCTTTGCATTTTATATTTATTATATTTATTTACCTAGTTTCTTATTTTTTTTGGGACAGACAGCATTTACCGTTACTTTTTCTTGGACTTTTCTGCATGCTATACCATCTGCTATCACAATTGTTCTATTGTTCTTTTATCTATTGTATTTATCCATCTTTTCTCACCTCCGGTTGGGCTTAGAAACTATCATTATGTTGTTAAATTAGCTATTATTGTTCTTGCTTGTAAAATGTGTTACCTTTTGTTCTTTTGTTTCGTATTCCTTATTTTACGCTCCAGATGTATGTGTTAGTTATTCTGAAGAAGCTTATAGCAAAACGTCAACCAAGTTGTTTTTTATTGAGTATCTATTTATATTTTTAAAGAACTTTAAAGTTAGGAGCTATTGAATATATATATATATATATATATACATATAGTATAATATATATATATATATATAGACACCAGCCTATTCATCAAAATATGGTGCTCCGTCTAAGCATAGGTCCTCCGTGCCATCAGACTGCAATTTGAAGCAAAGGTAGCTGATAATCCTGGAAATTTTACGATATTTCCTGGTTTTATCTCAAACGCCTAATAATCTGCTAGAATGCTGCGAGGGTCGCGAAAATAAGACATCTGAAGCCGCCATTTTGAATTCAATGTTTTGCTGTTCGACAACGTCGAAACACAACAGAAACAATAGGTAGCCAGTCATTTACTGGCTGTTGTACAAATCTCTTGCAAATATCAGAGGCGGATCCAGAGTAATTCCTTGGTGCACAGAACTCAGTCAGTTTTCAAACGTACAGCTAAAAATAGTGTTGCCTGAAACAAGTAATATCTAAATTAAAAAACTGAAACCTAAAAATTCTAAGTTTTATCACAGTCTCTACAAAATCTTAAAATTGCCAGTTTCTTCTCTGTCGTGATTTGAAAACGATTTTCCAGACGCTGTGGAGGACAACAGCAGTCGATCCTAGAACTCGGAAATAAACGTTTTGTGCCTCGGAAGTGAATGAATTGAATAAACTTTTTGTTTGGAACACGGATGGAACTCAGTCAAAACAGCATCTGGAACTTATAAAAGCTCTTTACGACCCGGTTTACACGGGATCGATCCAGGCTGGGACGGATTGGCCTTCCGTTTACACGGGATCGAACCGCTATCCGTGCTAATTTGGGTTCGCTTTGGAAAGCGTTCCAGTTTAGGATCGATGGGATCAATACCAAATTAGCACGGATAGGAAACGAGGCTTATAAATTATCCAACTGGAGGTGCTTTAAAATGATGCTTCGAGCTTTTTTCTATCAGATTTGGCGCGCTTTTTCGTTTTTCGCCCACCAGAAGAGAAAAACAAAACAATATGGAGGAATATTTTACAACTTTATTAACAAATTTAGCGAACAGGCTTCAACTTATGGGAATGATTTATTCTCGACATAGATTGAGGCAGCGTCGCCTGTTGGAAACCCTTCACCCTCTTCTTTTTCATTTGGGTAGGCCGCTATAAAGTTTTTATAGATGTCCTCATACTTAGAACGAATAGGCTCCCAGTCCTGGCCATCGTCTAACTTCGAAGTTTTGTACTCCAGCGTGATCTTCAGGAGTAGGGCCGTTTATTTGTCGCTCCAAATAAACATTTTTGTTACCACTTTACGAATTAGAAGCCATTTTATTGTCAATCTTCCTACAAATTTGTCGCTGCTATCAACGCTATTTTTCTTTATGTTGCTAATGACCTAAGCAATACGCATGTGCGTTCCTCCCTAAGGACCGAACTGGGATCGATCCCGTGTAAACGCGAACGAAATTTACGGATCGATCCCGTTTCTCCCGTGTAAACAGGGTCTACATCTTAATGACAAATTAGAGCTTTTTACGCAAACAGTGGAAAAAAGGAAAATTAATTAATTAACAACAACAACAAGTAACAGTACAAGCATGGTTTAGCGACAACTATTAAAATTTATGTAAATTTAGCCAAAGCAAACAAGGAAAGAGAAGCAACAACTGCAAAAAAGAACTTAATCTGCTTCACAGGAGGTGACCTGTATTTGTTTTTGGTACCTAAAAATTTATTATATAAGTTTTGCAATATTGGCCCAGAGTCTTTTATTGTTGTCTGTCTTGGTCATCAATATTTGATGTTTCAGGATAGACGGGTATTTAACAAAATATGAATATATCATTTCATATATATCTTAATATATCATATATATTACATATCATACAAAATTGGAACGCATCCATAATTTCGTTGGATGAACAAATATTACATATTCTTTGATCATAACTTATTTTGCCCCATCTGCCTGTTTCTACTGCCAATTTATGGTTCGCTGTTCTAAACCAGACTAAGTACTGTAATAAATTTGAAGATATTTTTAGAAATAGAGATTTGAAATAGAGCGCCTCCTGGTTATTAAGAGGCACCTTCATTCTGCTTAGAGCAAGGCTTGAGTCATATGGAGTCAGCAAATTTACAAAATAGAAAAACTCAGACAGTCATTTCATAAGGATAATTAGGTGATTACTTTTAGAAGAAGGAAGAAGGTCAAGATATTTTTCTTTTCAAAATTTTTCTTATATACACCTCTAGAAGCGAGACAACTGTCTGCGCATTCATTCTACTTTGAGAGATGTTAATTAGCATTGTTATAATATTGTTTAGTGTGTTGTGATTGACGATTGGGTTGTTGATTCCATTCTGATGTAATACTGATGTTTTCCCATCGTATTCTATTCTGTGTCGTAGTATTTATTCTATACGCAATCTGATCACTCACTCGTTTCACTGTGGTCATTCACTCAAGTCAATCGGCATCTAGCTAGCAGCATCAAATTTCTTCTTGATTACATTGGCAATACTAGTTTTGCCGCTTGTGGGCGCAAGTCAAGAAGCTTTTTCTTTCAAACGAGACAAGAAGGCAAGTCAAAATGTTGATTCTATATTTAAATGATACTTTGATTGTTGGGATAAGTTTGAAAACTTGTTTACGCTGGCTGTAATGCAAATGTTAAAAGTCTTCTTCCTTTCGGCTTTACAGTTGCACCTGCCTGCCTATAGGAACAGTGCGTTGCAATCATACCTTATGGATATCCATAGAAGAAAGAGCTGATTGTAATCACCTTTCCTAAATTATGGATTTGGTTCCATGGCTTTATGACAAATCCATTACAATGTCAAACCGCAGTCCTTTCGTATTGTGCTTAAAAACCAGGCTTTTGCGCAACTGTGGCTTATTTTTCGCCTCTTTTACAAAGCAGATTTAACTTTCTCAAACCATTATTAATGAAGGCAACTTTCAGGGTAATCTTTTTATTCTAGTCATCAATACTTTTGAATGCTATTTAAAGTCAAATTTGTTCAGTGCTTGTCCACATTAAAAAAAATCTTGCGCTATTCCTTTTAAAACATTTATGTTAAAAATTACGAAATGCCTACCAGAAAAGCTGTTTAAGCAATTCAAAAAGGCCCTGTCAGACTTTGGAAACCACCAATCTTTTTCTATTTTCGCCTAAAGCACGTTAGAGATTGCGCATGCTTGACCTCCCGTACACACGGTTTTGGATGCTATTGAGAATGTATTTACGCTCACGTGTGGACGGCGAAAAAGCAACTTTTCGAAAACGTTAACGTAACACACAACGCAAACAATTTCCAAACGAAATAGCTGTTTTGATTTGATGATATCTCCGTTGTCAAGTCTGATGGCTTGCAGCTGTAATCTGCATCTTTAAGTCTTCGAAATGTCATTTTATTTCAACTTGTTATTATAATTTGCTTTCAGTAATACTCTGTCTCGTTGTATGTTCAAAGAACGACTCAATAGTCATTTTTCTGAGGATTTCTTTGCTTTGTACTTTTTTGTGATTTTTGGCAAATTTGAAACTATCATTGCTGCGCAGAAGAAGCAAAAAATAAATGATAAATTAGCGCTAAGTTATTTGCGCATGCTCTTGGTCGAATTTGGAGAGTGTTCATTTTGCTTTGCGTGTGGAACGCAAATTAAAACGGAGATGTTTTTCAAAACGCTCCTAGTGTGGACGCAGATTTATTTGAAAACAGATAAAAATAATTGCGGTTTCGGCACCGTGTAGCGGGTGTTCAAGAGATGTTATCAAGAAGCTCCTGTTTTATAACTGAATATTTGATTATTTCGTTGGAGTTCCTGGAATGGGACCAAGGCGACATCTGTTCCATGCTAGATTGTGTCACTTCACTTGGTTTGATCATATACAGTACAGCTGATACATTTTATTTCTTTTCTTTCTCTCAAGCAAAATCTTATCCTCAAGACTTTGCACTTCATTTTTTGGATAAAAAGTTTAATCTATCTACAATCTTAAGTATACGTTTTTCTGACCCACAACCGTTGACTTTCGTATGCCATTTTCTACTTTTATGCCGACAGCAACTGAGCTTTACATAGAGAAATCAAAGTTTTTTGTGGCTGTCTAAGCCACAGGGAAGTATGTGAGAAGCTTGATAGCAAGAACACGCAAATGTTTGCTCTGCCGCAAGTTCCAAATTCATCAAACAAGAGGGTGAATAGATGACGGCATGGCTAACACATTTATCCTTGCTATCATGGCTTTCCATCCAAATTGATTAGAACAGAAGAGAATTTTATTTCCATAACCTATGCTCCGAAATACTTATTTGAAAGGAATCTCCTTTCTCTGCCCCTACTTTTTCTTCGCCACCGCATCGGTCTACAATACGGTATCCTCGAGTATCTAATACTGCCAGTAACACTAGCAATTAAAGCCAGTAACACATTAAATAAGAAGGTCCCTGGTTTCGAAAGAAACAGGGATCAATGCCTGTGCTAGCACGTCTTGAAGCTGGCATTTTGGCCTAGATGTATGGCAGTATTGACATGCAAAATAAAGTTGAAAACACCGGCAGGAGGGACACTAAGATATGTTGTTAATGTTTTTTTAGTCCGCATCTTTGAAAGATGAAGAAAAAGTCTTGTATGCAATAGAACTGGTTTGAGCAGATTCTGCGCTTAAAACCAGCGGTCAACAGAATATCACCACCAAAAAATGTTTGAAAGACAGGCATAAAATGCTGTAGCTAGTATCTTGAATGAGGCTCTGCTAAATCACGTGCCATGTGTGCCAGTCCCAAGGCATAGTACGTGTCAAAGTGCCTTTTATCGTTACGCCCCAAAGTGTTTGTACGTGAGAATGGACCGACGCCCAATTTTTGTGTACGAAAAATGAGCACACTATGTAGTGGGTCGCGGGGAATGCATATATATGTGTAAATATATAGACGCTTTTCCGTAACTTTTTTGCTATTAACCCATTTCCCTGTGATTAGTGTGCCGATTTCTATTGCTTGCGGCCACAAAATGATGATAACTCAACATCGTCAGCAAGCCAACGATCCAGTACCCTGGGTACCAGACTCACTATATATATAAAATAAAATAGAGAGTCTTGTCTAGTGCGCCCCATTCTGGTATGTTCTGGTGTGCTGATATTAACCAATCAGGAGCGAGTGTACAGATTTCTGTACGTTCAAAGGTCACAGCGAAACAATAAACTAAGCTCTGGTGTAAAACATTGAACAGAACACAACATTAAAAAATGCTAGCAACCAAAACGATTGAGTTTGAAGATGCTGTTAAAACTGTACTCAAAGAATATTTTTCGCATGTTGTGGAACTTAACACAGAACAGCATTGAAAGCCTTGTTTGTAGAGAGAAGAGACACCTTTGCCATGCTGCCAACTGGCTTTGGAAAGTCTCTGATATTTCAGGCTGTTCCTCTCATTGCAAAGAAATTAGGCCTTGTAGTGAAATGCAGTAAAAAAGAAACACCGCAAGGCGCCGAGATCAAACAACAATAAACACAAGTAAATCAGTTATGGCTAATATTTCGACCGGCATACGGGGCTTCGCTTGTCGTATTGGCCATATTTGCTGTGGTGAACTTCCAACGTGATGATTTCAACCGCCGCGGTGCCTTCAGGGGCGAAACTACTGAGGGGGTATGGGGGGGTGCTGCACCCCCCCAATCTTCAAAAAAGCAGATTTTGTCGGGCAAATTTATGGCTGCCAGTATATCTGTCGGGCAAATCTGGAGATTTTCTTTAGGTCGGACATTTATTGCTACTTTTTGCCCTAGCTTGGTTTTTTAATTCATTGTCTTTTCCCCATCTTTTTTTCAATCTCCTCCCAGTTGGGAAAACAAAACAGAAACGAGGCTAGGAACAGCAACATATATACATTTCTGTCTTTCGTCCACCGATCAGCGCTTTCGCCTCTAGCTCGACACGCATATGTTTATCTTCGCCTCGAGATGAAGTCTGAAGTATTGATCGACAGCGAAAGTATAGACGGAAAGTAAAGTGTGTTTGATGCGAGAAGGAAATGAACACTGTGCATACCCCTCCCCCTACTTTTTGAAAAACAAAAGAGCTTTTTCAAAATCTTTTGCTGTGATTCCATTCTGCCTCAGAGCCCATGGAACACTGACAGTTTTAGAAGCATCATAAATCAAAGCATGAAGGATATACCATCTCGGAATACTTTGTTGAGAAAAGTCAATCAATACTTTCTTTCAAAATGTATGAAACATTCATCATACATTCATAAGGAGTTATGCCCCAAAATTTCTCTTAAAGTTTTACACTTACAGTTCGAAAGTATTGCACCCTTCGCTAGAAAATGGTCATACAGACGCCAAAGTTTTTAAGCTAAAAAAATTCGAATAACCGTAACAAGTAACAGAAAGTTTTAATCAGTTCAAGCGGGAAATAATGTAAAATTTATCAAGAAATTGTAGTTAAGATATGAGTTGCAAAAAACTTTCGAGTTTATTCTATTTCTGAACAATATCCATGATTGCGAAAACACGAAAATTGAGCTTTGATGATAGGCGTACCTGTAAAACACCTCCAATAAAAACTTTCCTTTGCTTGAGGAATTTTGTTATGGTGAATTTAGAGATACGTACTTTGTGCTTGGGTGTCTAAAAATGTTGAAATTGCTTCCGGAGCAACCGAAAATTGAAAATGAAACTCAGAAAATGCAACTGAAGCTCTTTTTTGTTGAAACAATGTAATCCGCGTAGCTGTTGCTAAATTCCGTGTTTTGTTTTGGTGTTCCACTTTGATGAAATTGAGACCCTACTTCAATCCCCTTTTTTGAATTGCTCTTTTAATAGCTAGGTGATTTAGAAAGTGAAGACTATCTTAGAGAAAAGACAGGTCTTACAAATGCTTGCTTTTCAGAAAGAAATGTTTATAGCTAACACCAGAAAAACTAGAGGCATATTTCTTGATTTTAAACAAACAGCCTGAGTCTAAAGACCCTCTCTCGGGCTTCCCGATGATTTCAGCCCTTGAGGCGATGTGCTCTAAAAATGAAGTTCATGTATGACACGCCCTTTCATCAAGCATGCCACGCCCTTTCGTCGGGCATCCAAGCTTCAAACCCCCCTAATGAAAATAGTGAAGTTTCGCCCCTGGGTGCCTTCACAGTGAAGCGCGCTGCCTTCACAGTGAGGAAGTAGACTTTGAAAGTACACACAATTTGTGAGGAAAATTACAAAAGACTTATTTTAGGTTGTATACAAAATTCAATAATGATTAACATTTAATAACTGCATTGTGCCAATTTTAATTTCATGCTCCGCACATGTTTTTTGCTGCCAAATGGCGTTTTAAACCTGATTTGATTGGAATCTTGAGGCAGAAAAGTCTATTATCACTGTATTAAGAATGTCGACTTTGCAGAACTATATGAAATACATTTGCTTTAAAATTTCACAAAACTTCTCTGACTTCTTTGTTATTTATCCGACAGTCTTGTTTCACAGGCCTAGTCTGTTAGATAGACTTCAGTTCTTTCAAGTAAGTTCACCAGAACACAGAATATTCTGTGACCAGAACGAGAATGGGGCGCACTAGACCAGACTCTCTATTATTTTATATAGTGAGTCTGGTACCCAGGGTAACGATCCAGAAAACTATTGTCTCATTGCCAGAAGGGAAGTTGGGACAGCTTTTAGCAGAAACAATCGACCCTTTGTGGCATCATGTAATTTAAGATACAGATATAGTGGCAATAAAGTTTTGATTGGTATTGGTATTGTCAATTTTGTCATTGTTTTTCTTCGCATGTGAGGGCCCTGTGCTCCTAGCTTGAAGCTACCTTAAAACGCACACAAGTTACTGAAAATCCAAACTGAATCCTAAATGCATCCAGGTGAAACTGGAAATAGCACTAAAATTGCGCACCTTTTATTGTTTGACTTCAAAAAGCAAAAGCTCAGTCGAGGACTTTTACAGACAAGCTATCTAACAGTTTAATAGCCCGAGCCTTACTTACTACCGATACTTATGGTCAGGGGCCTGGAACTCAGGCTAGTAGCCTAGCAAACTGAAAAATAACGAGCAGAAAAGTGGTTGTTCAAAAGAACGTCGACTGTAGCACATTAAACATAGAGGTTAGCGAACCGGAGTCAAGGGAGGTACGTCCTCTTTTTAGTAAAGCGCTCATTGTTTTACTGGTTCCCTCTTAAGAACTTGTAGAGGGGATTCCATTTTTCTAGGAACCAGTTTCCCTCTCTAGCTCTCCCCTGCCTGACTTTGCAAACTTCAACTTCCCGAGCTGGGGGGTTTTGCCCGAGTCTATGCTCGAGAAAAATACAAAGCAGGCAGATAAATTTCATCATTGACTCTAGACGGACCTGTCGATGAAGAACTTCACCGCACCTCTTTTATTTTTGCAACAAATAAATGAATTTTTTTACGAAGAAAATTTACTTAATTCGACGTATTCATAACTGTCTTGAAAAGTATCTTAAAGGTACAAGTCATATATGTTCTTATAAGCACCCTTATTACTACTCGAGCTTTGAAAAGGGGAAATGCATTCACTTCACTCAGCTGGGAAGTTTAAGTATGAGCTCTTAAGACCCATTTATTTCTTGACTTGTGGGAAAGGCTCCCTTTCTATAAAGGTGAAACATATTTTAATCTGATATCCGCAAAATAACCTAAATTTTCCCGCAAACCTTTCCTCAGAGATGTGTGTAGCTTTCCTTTCCCGCAAACCCAACCCTAGAAAGGCCTAAAGCTTTTTTACCCGCAAACATTTCCTCAAAAATTTCTGTAGCTTTACTTTGCACTAACACCTCTTTTCAAACCTCATTTTGGATTTCTGACAACACAAAGCTTAAATCATACCGTCAGCTCTGTGTAATTCAAACTGTCTGGGGGATCGTCAAAATGTTCGAACTACAAAATGTTCAATTAATGAGAGATTTATGAGATATAGTTGATATAGGGACAACTGAAGATTTTTCCATATGGATAAAATACATTTTATGTCAACTTCTTTGGTCTCTTAATATGGACGCAACATAAAACTAAGGATGCCATTAGTTTTTCGGAGCTGTGCACAGGCCAGGCTAAGATTTCTTAAACTCAGTAATCATTTCCCAAATGATGAAGGAAATCGGAGGGGGGGGTAGGGAATGATCTAAAACCGCCAGAAATTACAATAGCGTCAGTTTTTGGAGAATTGGATGAAAATTCGAACTAGAAAGGTCTTTTCTGAAGGACCGACAAATTTGGTCGCATTAAAAAAAGCTCGAATATTTGAGATTTTGATTATCGAGGTAAACCAAGGACTTTGTAGGAGATATTCAAGGGACCAGGAAATTTTGTTCAAATAACTAAAATTTTGAAATACACGTTTGAATTAATCAGAGTGGACGCTAGGTGTCATTTTTTTGAAGATAGACATGGAGACTAGGGGGCTGAAAAGTATTGGATTCGGGCAGCCTAGTTAATTGTTTATTTTTCAATTTTGATAACACGATTCTAACAACGTAGCTTATTGATATTTGCAATTCGACCTTGTTAAAAAATTTTATCAGCTGCCTCAAATTTTGCCCTCTTCAACTACATTTTGCTTCAAATTGTGAAAAGCCTCCCCCTTGGTCCATTGAATGTTTTTAATGGTTTCTACCTGACAGCCGAAGGTAGATTTAAGGACACTTAAAAGCTATACTTGTCGAGCAGTGCCCTCGTCCTTTCTCTCGATGTGACCACATCTGGTGATTCAAACGTCTGGAATTGCAGAGAACTGGCCACTCCTCTCTCTCTGGGTGAAGATTTGATCATGCCAGGGACTTGAGCCCCAGACCCTTGGATGTTAAGTCCGCGATCATAACCGCTGAGCTATCAGATCATCAGCCTAAGGATATACATTACATTACATTTACACTACATTTTTAATTATTTAGGCAGGGTAGCCCCGTCAGTCCACGAGAACTGCTTTTCAGGGGGCCTTGACAAAAACATTGATAAGTAAGAAGATAGATACTACGAAATAGGATATGAATGACAGATGCCTACATTAGCAGCAATTTTTCTTCTTTCTACTTCAAACTTAATAAATGGCTTTAAAAAAAGCAAAAATTTGATACATGTTGCTAAAGCTTTTTGCCTGCCGCTCTTCAGAGCATAAAGCGTCAGAACATAGATCGAAAGCTCTACGTTATGAAATATAAATAGCCAGTTGTTGACTATATTTATGGATATATGCCCACTTCAAACTTTCTTTACATTTCCCTCACCCAGTCTTCAAAAAGCAAGTCACCCATACAACTTATCTTCTGTTCTCTGCAGTGACATGACAGACTTCTAATCCCTGGAAAGCACCGTGGTTTTGTTGCTTTACCAATAACATAGATTGGCAATTTCTCACGAACTATATTTGACATTTGCTGTTTTTAATCAAGCCAACCCTACTGTGCTACTAGAGTATTTCTCGTTAACTGCCACTTGGAAATAATTAATAAACAAGCATTACTAGCTTTGTAAGTCCTTCCTTCAAATCACGAATTTCTTCAATGGTTACTCCCCAAAACCACTTCATCGGGTTATCATACTTGACGTGATTTAGTCGAGGATTAGAGAGGAATTGTGGAGGAATGAAGTGTTGGTGATGGTAGAGTTTTTTGGATGCACCAATGGAAACAAGAAGGAAAGATCTAAAAGCCACACCCCATAACCACACCAAACATACTTGCATTTGTGTTAAAAATTCTCTGTTGTGTATATGAAATCTTTTAAGCTATTCACCGAGTCAAAAAGGCTGATAGGACAAAAAGTCCAAGAAAATCTATATCAGCATAAATTTGCCCAACAAACAGACCCAACACACGCTTGCTTCTTTGGAACTCTGCATTTTAACAAGGACCCCCGGGCTCCCTCCCTCCACGGCAGCCCTAAGCGTTTCCTATAACAGCATCCTTAATGCTGATCGTATACAAGCTGAACTCAGTCGAGGTACCTGGCTTTTCTTACAGGTTGTATCATTTGTTGCTGCAAAGGTAATTGGTTTTTAACTTGAGATCAATCTACTTATTTTTTCCAATCAGTGTCGTAGTCAGAGCGGGGGGTTGAAGGGAGGGGGGGTCACAAACGAGCCGGTGTATTGATAAACAAGATAGATAAATATTAGTAGATAACCTTGAAAAGCATTTCGGTATCTAGGTTTTCAAAAATACCCGATTCTACAGACATAACCAGTAAGTCTCTTTTGTTTATGGTTGATCTTGGTGACTCTCAAACAAAACAATCTCTGGTTGCATTTACATTCTCTTTTTTATAAGAAACCTTTTTTAAGAATACAAGTCTTAAAATTGATCAAAGTTTAAGAACAAATTACCAAAAAGCTGATCCCAAGGTACTGTAAAACGCGATTTTTTCGAAACCCCCTTTTAAAATTCCATCTCAAAAACGAAAAGTTCTTTGCCATCTAGGGATGCTTTGTCTCTGAATTTGCAATCTTGATGGCAAATATAGAATTAATCACTCACTTTGTTGGCAATTAGGGATAGAACATTCCCTTTGAGCACAATAAGTAACGATTGCACTGCGACACCCTTAAAAAATAAGAACAGTCATTGCCTTTACGCTCTCATGTTTTAAATACAATTTTATGGGAAGACGAGCTTAAAAATTGGTCAAAAGTCGAGTGTGAGTTTTTCAATCAGATTCAAGACAAGACTAACTATTATTACACAACACATTGAATATAATTACAGGCGACAACCAACAGAGACTAATCATAATGACAGAAACTTCACATCGACGTAAAACAATAGATAGGGGTCATCCATATAGTACGTACGCAGTTTGAGAGCCATTTTTAGACCCTCCCTCCCCCTTGTACGCACATGTACGCTTTTCGCATATCCCCCCTTTTGTGTACACTGCGTATGCTTATATCTTTTTTTCCCCCCCCCCCTTCCGTTCCATAGTATAATACAAATAATTGAGAGTTTCCAGGGGAATTCAGGGAATTGTCCATACTGACCATTCCTTGTTATAATATATGTTAATGCAGTTGTCTAATTCATGTAATCATGTGAAGCACATCGAAGCAGATTCTTTAACATTGAACATATTGTATTTAGCTTTCTAAAAGGCAAAGCCTTTCACATAGTTTTTATCGGAAGTTCATCAAACAGAGCAGATTTTAGGTAGGATGAAAATATGCAACAAACTTCCCATTAAAATCGCTGCCATATGAACAATGAATGAGCAAGCTTGCAAGGCGCAAATTTCACGTTTAGGAATTTCTTAAGCGTACGTACTAAATACCCATTACACCCCTCCCCCTTGTATGCAAGCGTACGATTTTTGATCGACTCCCCCCCTCCCCCTGAGTGCGTACGTACTTCATGGATGACCCCATACCTGACAACAAGATAACGATTGATCACAGATACATCACGCAACACAGCTGATTCACAAACCCTAACAAGTTATAAATGTATCATTTAAAAACGAGGAGTTTTTTGCCATTTAGGGGTGCTTCTTTCGTGAACTTTCAAACTTTTCGGCAAATAAAGGATGCTCGATTTATTTCATGAAAACTTGCTCAACACAATTAATAAACACGTCCCCTTAAAATCAGTATCAAAGAAAGCACATAAACAAAAGTTAAAACCTGGGATCACCAAAGGAATTTTAAAATCCATCTCAATTAAATATAGATATTATAAGAAATTTCTAAAAACGAAAAACCCTGTATATTTAAAAAATATAAGAACTACAGAGATTAAATTAACCACCTTATAAGAAAAAGGATAAAGACCTACTTTAGTGCATATTTCGAAAAATATCAAAAGAATAGCAAGAAACTCTGGTCTTGAATGAAAAATTAATAAATGCAACAAACAATAATAGTTATAACCTAAAACATAATTTACTGATAAATGGAACATTTACATCTGATAACAACATGGTCGCTAATTCATTTAATCATTATTTCATTTCAGTTGCACAGAAACTAATTGAAAAGATGAAGCCATCTATAAAGGATTTTAATGATTATTTGACAAATCCAAATGTAAATTGCATGTTTCACCCAGTAGCCCCGAAGGTGGTCAACGATACAATAGCTAATCTCGATGAAAGTAACTAAAATGATTCTTATAATGTTCCAAATAGATCAAAATAAAGATGCTAGCTCCTCTACTTTAGGAGCAGAATTTCTAAAAACAAAAAATCTTCATCATTACAATACCAGACAATCTTCTAGCCTTGGTTTTTCTCTTCAATTGATTTTCACAAATTTTAAAAAAAACTTCCTTAAATTTGATGGTGTTAAATTATGGAATTCTTTACCTCTAGTTTTGAAAAATGCTGCCACTAAAAAGAAACATGGAAAATTACCTCCTAGAAAACCTTTAATCCTATTTATTCCCATTCTAGCATAATTAAATTATTTGTGCATATTTTAAACCATTATTATTTGATTTGTGCTTTTTCTTTTTTAAATTGTTTTTTATTCTTACTGTTATTATTCGCACAAAACTAATTTTAAATTATATCGCGTCAAATTGGGCACATGGCTCTGATAGCTCCTTCATGAGTTTTTTCCATGTGTCCATCAGCTGATCTTATATAATATCTTATGTTGTTCCCTGTAATGTAATCTTTATTGTTATTAATTATTTTATCTTAACAACTAACATGACGTATCTTGTAATTAATTGATTTGTTGCTAAAAAAAGGCAATGCCTATTTAGCGTCACTGGTCGTCTGTATCATTTTAATTTTGTAACAGACAATTCCAATCATACACTCATTTTTTTATAAGAAGCAAAGGTCGATGTTGAGTACTAAAGTTTCTTAATGTTCTGGAAATTTCAATACTCATTGTTTCTTAAGAGTTTCTTAATTATGATGTCATGACCTTTTTTATCACGTCAAGAGATTCATTTCCGTTTTGATGCTGTATTTAGATGTAGGAAGTATATTTTCATCCCTTGCGTTTCAGGGCAATCATGTTCTTGGGTTTTACAAAATTTCGTTGTTCTCAGATTTATCACGATTTAATGGTTTCTTAATTTTTGTCCTTCCAGTACTGAAGTTCCTTAATTTTTGTTACTGTTCAGATCTCATTTCTTATAGCCAGTTTTTTATTAAAAAGATAAGTGTAACGTACTTTCTGCTACAATTATATAAGAAAAACAACAAACCAGATCTATTGGTAGAAAAAATCAGTTATGCCCCGCGAGAGAGTCCCATTTGCGTTGTTGAGGGGGGGGGGGGAGTGAACTACAATCCATTTTCCCCCGCCTCACGTGACGACCCTGATTGTAGCTAAAGCATTTTATAGTGATGAATTAAGTTCTTAGTATATACTTTAGTGGGTTTTAATCTATTACGGGATGGCTAGGACTATTCTCGATCTACTAAACAAGCCATATACTTCACTTCTGTATAGTTTAGTTATCATTTTTTAACATCATAATTTACTAAAATGTGCCCTCAAACGGAAATTTGACACAGCTAAATAAGACAGGGGTTTCGTAGTTTTTGAAGGATGAATGAAATTATCGGAATCGAGGCTAATTTACTTGCGCTGTTTGCGGTCAGGTGACCACGTGATTGAGACAAAAGAAATATCATACTGCTATCTGTAGAGAGGTGCGATTATTGTGAAACGCGAATAGCCGTTCAGGGAAGTATAGCAGGTGATGTCTAAAGGATCGTGAGTTTACTAAAAAGATATTGCATCCATCGAATGCACCATACTAATTAATATTTTATGAGTTTTTGAAGCTAAGGCGCTTAATATGCTTCGGATGTCCTCGACCTCTTATGTAGGAGTCATGGAGAAACACGGTGAATGGTAGCTTGATCATATAGTCCTTGATTTTCGGGGTATATATTACCATAAGTATAAATATCACATCTTTTAGAATGGGCAATCAGACCAACAAGGCAATTGATGCACCTCTTAAATCAAACTCGGAAGCGGTCCAGTTGAGTAAAGTCTCCTTGAAAGAAGTCAAAAATGACGACGCCGCTGAAACGCAAGAGAATGGACATATGGGACTACTCAATTCAGATGAGCAAATCCCTGAACGCGAAACATGGAGTAAAAAAATTGAATTCATTCTTGCATCGATAGGATACGCTGTTGGCTTGGGCAATGTCTGGAGGTTTCCATATCTGGCCTTTCAAAATGGTGGTGGCGCTTTCCTCGTTCCGTATTTTACAATGCTTTTATTGTGCGGCATGCCGTTGTTTTGTATGGAACTCTCAATAGGCCAATATTTCAGTCTGGGCCCAGTGACATCATGGAGTGCTCTGTGCCCCATAGCCAAAGGTAATTGAACCATTTCCATTTTTAAGTTATTTCCCGTCAGTTTATCATTCTATCTGGATTGAAAGCATGACAACAGTAATTTCAAAACGTATTTGAAACTTTTTTATTTAGTAGATGAGAAACGTAAAAGTATTTGTTAAATCTGAAACCCTAGCTGTCTTCTCAACTCGGATCATCAAAACTACTTATGGGTGAGGATAGCGCCATTTTCAGCATCCACCGCTCACGGGCGACAGCCAAAGCGTGTGGAATTATTTAGGCCAAATGTAAACACTATGCAAACACGTGCTCAAGGACAATCCGCATTTCGTTACATTTTCCAGTTTTTTTGTAAATTCTATGTAGACCTTTGGTAAGGTTTCCATAAAAAGATTCTAATAGCAAGTTGCTCAGAATCCTTACGAAAATCAATATTTGCGCTTTTGCTTCGAATGTAAAGCTGCATGTTTGAGTTTGTATTTGGGTACCCTAAAACTGATATCTCAGTGTTTGGCTGTAGAAATTGGCTACATTCCCCTTTCCGTAGTCTGCAATTATCGAAATGAAATGTTTAGCGACAACTGCAACGAAGTTTTCTGTTTCAAAATAAATTTGCTTTTCACTTATTTGAATTACACTCCGGCAAATGACTCGCAGGCAATCGATTTACGAAGATGATATTGTCTAAAACTTTCAACACTGTTGTCAGGCAAGCAGGCAGGGACTTTCCATCACAAAGTAGATTAGCTTTTATTAGAAGAATGGCATCTTTTTCACCGATCCACGGCAATTATTGTTCGCCATTTGTCAGATTCGTTGTTAAGAAGGATTCTGGATTTCTATTTGTTACAAGTATTCGGCTTTACTCAGGGATTATGTCGTGCATAAACGCGCGAAGAATACTGGAGACAAATCCTAGAGCAATGAAGCCAATTGGACCGGCACTAAAAGGCCTATTGAAGGGCTTGGCTACCGTTATGAAATTCATCATGCGATTCGCCGTTGAACGTAAAATTTGGACGCTTTGACAATTTCATTAAAAGAGAGCTCGTTTGAATGGGATTAATGCAAAGTAACCTGCTCAAAGTTTTAGTAAAATGTCTCCAACATATGCTTACATCAACTTTATTTACACAAATAGATAGCGAAAATGTTAATCGATATTGGCAAATATTGCACTGAGATGATTCTAGTTTTTTTAACTTTTCAATTCTTTTAAACTAAGAAATCAAAATTAGTCTAAAGCAAATGAATTTATTTTTTAACCGTGGCAGTTTAAAGGGTTCATTTTATAGAGAAATTGAAAGCAAGCAACACAGGAAAGCTCAAAATTACGGCTAGTTACGTGTCGTCTAGTTGAATAATATATTAGTTGCTTTTCCTACTCTAAGTCGAATTTAAAATCGAATTCATTCGAACTACCCAAACTTCCGCGTGTCCCCAGTCGCCCAACAAGCCGACCTGTCTCCAGACTATGAGTTACTCAAATTTGTTAATTGTTACGTTTTCCCATGACAAAGAAAACAGACCGTTGCAAAGGGATTCCTTCGCTGCCCAACCTTATCCAAAAAAACGCATAAAAGAAAGCTTTCAGTGTCATGATTTCGTATCTGTAACTCCTACTTATTTATAGTGTTGATGAAGTTCTGTTAAATCGCCCTTTTAAACCTTTTTCGTAACTACGTGGCCTTTTATGAATGGACACAAAAGTGACTGTCAGGGGCTGATTGTATCATAACTTTTCAGTCCTGCACCCAAGGGCTGAATCAGCTCGATCTGTCACATCTTTTTTAATAATCCGAAGAGTTTCCCGCCTAGCGCCAGACCAAAGCAATAAGCACATATTCTGCACAGAACCCGAGATCGCCCGGTAAACTGAACTGAGCCAGATCGTGTACCATACTTGAAAGTTTTTCTTATGATAGTGAATCACAGTTGCTATGAATTCACAGGGCAAGGCAACTTTGCCGATTGAAAGTTGTCATGAACATCCTTTTCTTGTGTAAGAACCATATTATTTCTGTCGAGGCTCCATGACCTTAAATTTTTAAAAAATTGAGGCTCAATTGTTCTTAATGTATTCTAGTTTGAATCCTGGTTTTTCTACAAATCGATTTATGAATTGTTTCTAAGACCACTTAATAATAGTTTCCCATGACTTTTGATAAACGAATAAAATCTGCTAAGTTTCACTAGCAGAGAGTAAATATTAAGAATATTGAATAGCCAATCGAGCCATGGTGCTCGTATAATTATTATTATTATTTTCGAATATTTATACAGGGGATAATAAAGTGCCATCTTATAAAAGCAAAGTGGCGTATACAGCCCCTTGGTTAAAAAGAACACTCAAAAGTGTAAAAAGTGCTTTCCAGTGCCAATTTTGCCAGGCAAACTCGGACACTTCGAAATTTTTCGTTTCTTTTTCAAACCAGATGGACATTTGAATCTTTAGGTAAGGAAGTGTCCACCAAACTGGGGGCTAATTGCTGTTCTTCTTTGCAATTCAGTGATGATACATGCAGCTGTGGCAGCGAGGATCGTAAACAAGGACACAGAATCAGATTTTTTTGAACTTTTTTGTTGTTTCTGAAGGCAAAGTGGTACAAAGATTGGGATTTTAAAACGTGTTTGCCTCGTGATAACGCTGGCTTAGAGTCGGCAAAAGGAGAGGTCAGTTTCAGAAACCGCAGTTTGAAGGAACCATTCAGAAATGCACAAATTGCCTGGCTAAAACATATTTGTGACCAGTTGGAAAACTGTGGAACTGAGACGAACTCTCCTCTGTTTCATCACTGCAAAAACTTAGTTCGTCTTCGTTGCAAATTTTGCATCTATTGTCTATAGGTGATTATACAAGAATCTCACCATGTTGATAAGGATAGTGTAATTCACTTTTTGTATGTGGTTAAGTAAACACCCATCGGCGATGAAGTAAGCAATTATGGAGGGGTAACATTGTAAGGTGGTAAACGGCCGGGCATATGTGTTACGGCCAAAAGAGAGGGCGCTGTTGCACTGTTTGCTATGCAAAATGTTCTCTAGTTTTCGATTGCCCCTTAGGCAAAAATTCCTTGCATGTCTCCGTCCAACATTTCCTTTCTACCGAGATTAAAAACTGGTTCGTTTTGTACTCAGTTTCATCAAGAGAATGGAGATGGAATCATTTTTGATATTTTTTAAAAATTCTTTGTTGTTATGAAGTTGATTGTTGAGAAAATCTTCCTTTTTTGAATTTGTTTTATGAAGAAATCATTATTAATCCTTTTATGTCAGAAATTTCCTAACGTGATTACTGTTGTGATATGCTCACCAACTATGTCGGTAGACTATCAAATTTATGCATAATACGTAATATAGTGGAGAGGAGGCCATGCCTACGTTACTCTTGGTAAAGATACCCCATGATCGTTGGCCTATGCACAAAGGTGTCACCTACATCGTGAGCAGTTTCTGTTTGTTTTACGGCAGGTAGATCAGTGTCATGGGCTCTTTACTCGTGCTTGCTACCAGTATTGTTTATGCACGCCTTTAGCCACGAGAAAGATTGCTGAGAAGCACCGAACTTTTGTTAAGAAAAGAATTAGAATCGTTTGCTGTGCTTGACATGTATAACCCTGAACTCGACTTTACCAAAGGTGATTCTTCAATAACTGTCACCAAAACTTTAATCCAGCTAAAGCCAATGGCTTCAAAAGACAAAAAAATTAAATCTTGGATGTTTAAATTTTAAATGTAAGATTAGCCATTCACAAAAAGAAAAGTACCTTCAAACATGATCAGGTATTCCGTTGCAATATGACACGAATTGTTGGAAGATTCTCCATTTAAATTCACGGCTCGACCTGTTCGACAACAACTCGACGTCGACGCTAACCTAATTAAATGACGCTCCGTTCTCAATGCAAGGATCACATTCAGCCAAGAACTGCCCCATTCAGCACACCTTCTTTAACGTTGGTTTTATGATAGGTTGATGCAGAAGTAAACTCCCTCAATGTAAGAGATATTTGCAACTACAAAGCTAAATTAAATCATTAGATTAATTCGGGGGAGGGGGGGGGGTACCTGAACATGTTTGAAGGTATGGGGAATTTTTTCTGAAAAAGTGCGGAAATATTGCAAAATGAAAGTATGAAATATGTGAAAAATTGAGATTTTTGGCAAAGGACATGCAAAATTGGTTTGGTGATTTTGTTGTACTTTAAAAATGTTATTTGCTTTACGGAATTATAGAGATAGTTTTATCATGTTTGCGGAATTATGACTCACATTTTTTAAACACGTGTGAAACTCAGGGTCGTAATTTATAACCAAAGTGGCACGTCCCCGTCCAAAATTAGGCTGAGTTGAATTAAGTTCTACTTCAACGTGTAGCAAATTAGGTTTTTTAACTTGTCGCTTAAAATGTTTTCTATACCCATATTCCTTGAGGGTGTTCCTTTAGGATTAAACAGATTGTGCATGGGCTTTAACAGATAAGTCCTGAGATCATTTTCTGGTTCTTTTTTGTTTTATTGGTTCAACGTATTAAAAATCTTTATCAACAAAAGGACAAACGTATCCTTCAGTTTCTAGTCGTTGGTAAAATGACAATTAATTTTAAAATGACGATTCGTGGCCAATGATGACAATGTTCATTGTCATACAACATTGTTATGGTGTTTTGAACTTTTCAAAAGTTCTAGAATCGTAGGATGTATGGACATTTGCACATGATGTTGGAATTCAATAGAATTTTTTTCTTTTAAGGTAAAGGAAATCATCTTTGTTTCTCACAACACGCTTTCGTTCTACTGGGCGGACTTGAAGCAGTCAACCCTCTGGAACCCAAGCACCCTTAGCATACAGCACAAAGAATGAAAAACTTTTGTTTTTTCAAATTTGACCTCTTTGTCATGTTGTTCTTCTTTGTTACATATATGTAACATTGGGTTTGACTGGCAGCAGTAAGAAGTTGAAAAACATAAAACAGGTTCCTTATTTGGAAGATCTCAAAGTCATAACACCTGCCAATTTATTATGTTTCTATTATTCTTTGATTAGCCAGGTCTATAATAGGGACCAAGTGGACCTTTTAAAGAGGCATGATCTTCAATTCTGTTCGTTTAAAAAACATGTAAAGTACAATTCTAAAGCAAAAACCCTGTTTCCACACTTTGTTTTCCAGGTCTGTAAAATTTCATCCTTCTTGTTGGAAGTTTGCTACTTGGTGAATTCCTAGAGCATTGCAATTGATAACACAGAATTTTTCTATATCAGCAAAACTTGCTCCTCATAAAAAACTTGAAATTCACACTTATCAAGGAGGTCTGTGGGTTCCACATTTGATCATAGAGCTGACCATTTTTGATCACTTCTCTTTGGAGAAAACAGTTCATTTTTTTATGGAACTGCCTGAAACAGTTTCGGTTCTCTCTAAAACAGAGCCGTACTTTACACTTTTCATAAGAAGTATCAGTGTTATTATCTTTGCAGCACCCTCTTTTTTCCACTTTTATAGGCCAGTGTGCCAGATCATTTTTTTGGACATCCATTGCTGGAACTTTTGAAATTTGCTTGGGTTGTGTTGGGGCTTGGGTGCTCTTTGTTCCATTGTTGGCATAAATTAGAGATGTTGTTACCAGTGCTTGAAACTGCCTGGGATTCATCACATGTTTTGTTGGTATTCCAAGTAATTCACAATCTCGGGAGAGCAACCAAGCATTTATTAACCCTATCTTTAGAGTGTGCCAAAATAGATATAGATATCATCTTTTTGATTTCATTGGATATCTGTATTTGGCTAAAAATGATTCCAGCAAATCTACACCACCCATGGAGAGATTGTATTCTGAAACTATGAGTGGCCTTTCAACTTCAATGAACCCCTTTCTAGACTCATCCCACCTCCTGACTTTATCAAATGGCTCTGGTCCTAAATATGTTGACAACAATGTTACAGCTCTTGTGGCATACCACCTGACAGCCTTTAGATACCACCTGAAAAATAGTTTCTCTTCTGTTTTATTGATTGGCTGGCTGTGGTAAAATGCTGCTGAACATCTACATCTGAACTTATACCTTCATCATTTCCCAAGACAGCATGAGGAATCTGATTTTGGCTCTTGTTGCTCTGGTGTGACTATGCATGCTTTTCTTGCCTTGCGATTATCACTTTCAATATCCATGCTATCAGAGTGAACTGCAATGCATCCTTCAATCCTATAAATTTTTCAGCCATGCTGCTAAATATCTTCTGTCAATGCCAGATAGATCTTAGATATAATAGAAATAACAGGAATGAACATTTTTTTAGAAAATCATACCAACTGAGTGCTTGTTGCATTTTTTAGTCAAGTCTTTGCACAGACTATTACAGTCAAATGATTGTATTTACAAAATATTCTTTTTTATTTATAAGAAATTGCAAGGCTATTTTATGGCTATGAGTGGCTGTGTTGCAAAGAAATCCAATCTATAATCTTCAGTACTTATAAATGATGCTCTTGTAGAGGTATTAACTTCTGAGTAGGCCTAAACCCAAAGTGACATATATATATGTAACACATGCTTCTGTTACAGATACTTCCGTGCAAGTAACACTGTCTTTGCATATAATTGGCAGCAAATGCATCCTCTATAATCTAAAAATTAGTAATATAACAGAATGATGGGTTATAGTTACCTAATATGTTTGGAATTGCGACCTCTATTTGTAGCACTTTGTCAGATATCATTAGAATTCGGCCATTTTTGATTAGATCCCATCGGTTTTGCCGTGTGTTTCACGGTTTTGGCCTCAATCTCACGTTCACACGAATTTTTGTTCATTTCACACGGTTTTTCAAAAACTTATTTTCAATTTACCAATGCAGCGATTTTCAAGATGTTTAGATTTTATTCAGCTTTTCCCCTGCAAATTTTATGCACGATTTTATGTACAATTTTCCTCTTCTGTGTTATCGTTCTTGAATCACATCACAGCGCTGCTGACATCGCTGGTTGGCTTAGAATAACTCCCTCGGCCCCATGTCCCGCTTCTAGCTCCTATGTTTGCATGCAAAGGAGAACCACTGATTCCAAGAACCAGAAGAAGTTTTGAAGAATGCGAAAAAAGCAACTTCGAACTATAACAGGAAATGTGTGTGAAAACTGTTTAAGTTATAGTATACAGGATACAGTTTTACAGTAACAGCAATGAGTGTATGGGTAAATCTTGCTATTTTTGGTGAAAAAGTTCGCGACGTAAAATCTTCAGGTTTTTAGCAAAATCTCCAGGTTTTAATAAAGAAAAATTTCGAATATCCAAGTTTTTAAGTTTGGGAGGTTGGCAGGTCTGGAGATGGTTGTTGTTGTGTGCTTAAGATTTCACACTGGGCTCTTGTGATCAAGAATATACCAAGGATTTCCAAAAACAATAAGTACAACTGTTTACAAAATATTGTGACATATATGTCACGTGGGGCCCCACAAATTCAGTCCTGAAGCAGTAAAGAGAGATTTACCCAAATAACTTTTTGTTTGTAAATTATAGTGTTCTAGGATGGGTCTACGGGAAGTTCGCAGTGCAAAGGGGTTTCAATTTCTTTGGCCTCAAGCAGGCAATATAAAAAGACATTTGCAGGCCAATGAAATATGAAGAAGTATGTTGAAAAGGCTCGCGTGAATGTTTCATGAAAAAGGTCAAACTGATATGTTTATCTTACAATGATCGAGCTAACCAAAATTATTGCCACGCTAAAACAATTCTTCATTTTCCAATGTTGAATACCCCCAGAAGGCTACAAACCTTGTCATAGAGAGAAGCAAAGCCACAATTTGAATAGTGAAAAGAAAATGTGTTGTTTTGAAAGTATTTCAAAAAAGCATTAGGTTGTTGTTTATGAAAAGACTTCATGCGGTCTCCATTTTAGATAACTCTATTGCTCAACTTCCACAATTGCCGATCAAAAGCTATTGTCAGTAGCGTCTACATTTATGTCCCAACTGAATTGTTAGCTGTCATAGTTCCAGTCTCGCCTTTCCCAGAAAAATATGCATTTTCAATACATTTCTTGTGCAGAGATATTTGTTTTTAAAAGACGACCAAAAATTGATAAAACCTGATTTGGTACTTTAACCATAAAATAGACGCTAAAAGTTCAACCAAAAAAATATCGAACAGATTTAAGATCATCAATATCGTCTAGAAGCATTTCTTCCTCACCTTCTACCTTTTCATCTTCAGATTCGAGGTAGTAGGAAAGCTTGGCAAGATCTAGCCTGTGCAGGCTAGGCAAGATCTAGGTAAAGATCTATGAAAGATCAAAGTAAAGCAATGTGAGCCAGCCTCGTTTATGCGCCGCCCTCGTTTATGCGCCGCCCTTTATTATAAATCGCAGCAAATCCACTGATCAGTGAGCAAATCGTGTCAATATAATTATAAGCCGCGGCTTATTATATGTCGAATATGAAATATCTCAACTTTATTTTCTAATTTAATTTGAAGAACTTGAAAGGAACTCCTTCCGTTTTGCAGAGATCTCTCTGTCGACTTTGTAGGCGGCTTTTGATGATCTGACTTGTGGCTTACATGATTCTTCTCTCTTTTCTTGTTCTTGAAAGTGTTATCCCACTGTAATGTATCGTTGTTACTCGAATACTTAATGTTGAAATGTCTGTTTCAGGTGTTGGGTTTGGTGTTTTAATGATCTCCTTTCTATGTACCATATACTACAATGTGCTAGTAGCCTACGTGCTCTACTATATGTATGAATCATTGAAGCTCGATGTGCCTTGGAGACACTGCAACAATTGGTGGAACACAAAAAACTGCGTTCAAGACTTCAAAGCGTTTAGGGATAGTAAGTCAATTTTCTTTTTCTTTTTCTTTTTTTGCCAACCAACACTTGGTCAACTTTCTGGCCAAGCATCAGAAAGATATTCTTGAAAGCGGGACAGTGGGCCTCAAAAACCGCTTTTTGTTTATGACAAAACAAAAACATTCTGTTTCTCTTATTTTTTCTTGATGCATCTTAATAAAATAGTTATTGAGTTATATATTTATCTCTAAGATGCAAAGAACTGCAAGCCCCAGCTAAACTCGACCCAGTCAAGTAACTGGACAGCAAGCAGCAGCGACGCATTATCAACTGTAGCGCCACTGACATCGTTCCTTGAAAACGATACCATCACAAATGCAGTTAACCTGACGTCTAATGTCACAACAACCTGTTCTGTAAATCTGGATAATGTTAATTCACCTAGCAAAGAATTCTGGGAACGCTATGTGCTGCAAATCACAGAAAGTATTGGCGATATGGGAGAAATGAGAGTCGAGTTGGTGTTCTGTTTGATCATTGGCTGGGTTTTGGTTTACCTTTGTCTTTTTAAAGGCATCAAATCATCTGGAAAGGTATTTCTGATTTATATTTCATTCAAATTCTATCAATTTGCTATTCTTATTATATTATCCTTCCGTAAACATGTAGATTTAACTAGCTTCCCTGCATGAAATCTTTATAGCCAATGGACGAAGTAAATTTTTTAAAGGCCGCGGTTTCAGGTAAGCTCAATTGTAACTGAACAACTTGGCTAAATCCAAAATTTACTCTTCAGTGCTTAACAAATCAACTAAATTTCAGTGCAGAGTTTCAGCCAATCAGATCAGTGTATTCAATGGCACTCGTAGTTTTGTGACAACTAGCTCATCCTGCCATGGCTCAGAAACTTCAGCTGACCATGCACTTTTAGGGCAAATGAAAATAATTGTCGACAATGAATCAGGCTAGGTTAGGGTGCCGATACTTGCATAAATTAAGAATAGGTATAGCGAGAGGGAAAGGGACTTCTTGAACTAAGTTTTAATTTGATATAATCCATCGCTTTCCAGCTACACGTAAATTGTAGGGCCGGGCAATCACTGGGTATCGACAGCAACATTATATATCACTACAGCTTCATAGATTAGTTCACGTACTCTAGAACCTATAATTCGATAACGCAAATGGAATTGTTGAGGCTGGTGGCTTATTTCATCAATTTCGTCTATGACAGGGACTATGTCGAGGCCGGGTTCTGACTCGTGGCTAGATGAAAGCTTCCCTGTATAAGTAACTCTGAATGAAATGTTTCTTGAAATAAAAAGCGTTTTGTTTTCTTGCAGGTTGTCTATTTCACAGCGACATTTCCGTACTTCCTCATGTTTGTTCTTCTCATCAGAGGAGCCACTCTAGAAGGTGCATCTAAAGGCGTTTCCTTCTATTTGAAACCAAACTTTTCAAAATTGTTGGACGCCAATGTTTGGGTGCAAGCAGCTACTCAAATCTGTTACTCTCTCGGCATTGGCTTCGGATCCCTGATAACGTTTGGCAGCTATAACAAATTCGAAAATAACTGCATAAGGTAAGAGACTCACTTTGCCATTCAGAATTTAATGGAAACGTTTGTCTGATTATTTTATTGTTTCTCTGAGTATCTTAATCTTATTTATCCTTGGAACTAACGTGATGCTAAAAGGAATTGGATTGCATGGCGTTAGATTGGTCTCCATTTAGGACTGCTCTCACCAACAGGAGATGTTAGAATTTCGGTTTTGAGATGTTGGCTAGAATCTCCTCCATTTCGCAAGCCAACAGTAGCTATGGTCGGTGACAAAATAATCCTTGTATGCCTTAAAAGTGAAGGAACTCTCTCCGACAACCGACAACCGACAACCGCACTTTTTGCGCGATATCACTAAAGCCATACTAGCTTAAATTCAATCGTCAAATTACATTGCTAAAATAACATTGAGAATTGAATTTTGTTTAGTTCTCTTAATACACGGTGCTATAAGCTAGGAATCTTTTCGATAAGATGAAATAGAAAAGAATTTCTGTATCGAGAAAGAATTTCGCCAAAATAAAGATGTTCTTCCCCTCGGGGGTTAGGGTTAGGGTTAGAAATTGACTAAGCCTAATTGTTGACAGGGACGTGCCTTTTTGGTTAAAAATTGGGACGTGCCTTTTTGGTTAAAAATTGGGACGTGCCTTTTTGTTTAAAAATTGGGACGTGCCTTTTTGGTTAAAAATTTGGACGTGCCTTTTTGGTTAAAAATTGGGACGTGCCTTTTTGGTTAAAAATTGGGACGTGCCTTTTTGGTTAAAAATTGGGACGTGCCTTTTTGGTTAAAAATTGGGACGTGTCATTTTGGTTAAAAATTGGGACGTGCCTTTTTGGTTAAAAATTGGGACGTGCCTTTTTGGTTAAAAATTGGGACGTGCCGTTTTGGTTAAAAATTGGGACGTGCCTTTTTGGTTAAAAATTGGGACGTGCCGTTTTGGTTAAAAATTGGGACGTGCCTTTTTGGTTAAAAATTGGGACGTGCCTTTTTGGTTAAAAATTGGGACGTGCCTTTTTGGTTAAAAATTGGGACGTGCCTTTTTGGTTAAAAATTGGGACGTGCCTTTTTGGTTAAAAATTGGGACGTGCCTTTTTGGTTAAAAATTGGGACGTGCCGTTTTGGTTAAAAATTGGGACGTGCCTTTTTGGTTAAAAATTGGGACCCATAATTCCGCAAATGTCTGAAAACATGTGACCCATAATTCCGCAAACAAGATGAAAACTATACCCATAATTACGCAAAGCAAATAAAATTTTTAAAGCGCATGAAAATCGTTATACAAATTTTGCATGTCCTTTGCTCCAAAATCTCAATATTACACAGATTTCATAGTTTTATTTCTAACTGGTCATTCATTTTGTTAATGCTAAATATCCCTCCTAGTAATTTTGCAATATTTTCCAAAATGGTACCCATAATTCTGCATGTTTCTTCAAATGGTACCCATAGTTCCGCACATATTTCAAAAACTGATACCGATAATTTCCTGTACCTTCAAATATGTTAAGGTACCCCCCGAGTATCCTCCCTATTCCTCTGAAAGTGTTAATGCTTTCTGGGAGAACTGCTGTCATTTCATACACAAAATGGAAACGAGGCGGCTTTATTAGGAGCGGGGCTCTGGATTGAACAGTTTTGCAATGAAAAAGAGGCGAAGTACTTAGATTGGATTGCATTTCCATGGTGGAATGACTTTCCCTCCAGTTTGGCGATGCGAAGTTCTTCGGGTTGCCCCAGCACTGCTTCAGTGAAACTCCTATCCTGTTTAAAAACCAATCCGACGTGTACCTGTGCCAGTGTAACTTGTTGATGTTTTTGCTTATTTTTCAGTGTTTTTTTATATAGATTTTGATATACGTATAAGATAGTATTAGAAACTGGTTATCAGTGAACAATGACTAGAAAACAATAGAATAAATTAACACAGAATTACGAAACAAGAGTGAATGGTATCAGTTAATTCTATCGAAATTTCAGGTGGTATAATCGAATTGAACAGGTCCTTTCCTTTTAACTGTACTTCGGCCTTCGTTCTTGAATTTACGAGCAACGCCAAGACAATAACAATTTTTCCCTAAAATGTCTTTTGATGACCGTTTCATACCCATGACGTTGCCAATTGACAATAATTCATGGATTTTGATGTATCGTATGGTAGTTTCCAGATTTTGATAAAAAATATCCAAATTTATGAAAATATAGCTTTTCATGTCGCCACTTAGCTACTGTATAATGTCTCCTTGGCAAAACCGTTTTCCAAAAGATTTGTATTTGTTTGATATTTCTGGTTGATTAGTACATCGATATGTCGATTTTCTGTTTTGTTCTTTAGTTTGCTAGTTCTGTTGAAACCATTTACAGTAGAATACAACAAGGCTCATGTGATTGCCGTGAAGAAGTGACTTTGTCGGACAATTTTGCGTGTTTAGATTGACTTAGTGCAAATATATGCAGTGACAATATTGATAAGTGACAAGACAAGATGCTGTGGCCCCAGGCATATGCAAGTCAATATTTGCGGATGTCCCTAAACGCAATGAATCGAAATACAATTTAGAATATAGGCGATAAACCTCTTTATAGACGCTGAGGATGTTGATCTAATGTTACAAGTCAAATTCTAACGGAGAAGATATCAGGATGGTGTGCAGATGGATTAATTTTGCGTATAGAGCAAAACACAATAACATTTTAAAGAAAGCTATTTAATACATAAAAGTTTTGCTGTTTTTACACAAATATCTTAGACTCTTATGTTTATGCATTTCACGCATTTTGATGTTTTGAACTATCTTTTCTATTATTGTACTCATTTACTTTCTAGAGATGCAGTTTCTATATCGCTCATTAATTGTTTAACAAGTGTTTTTGCTGGCTTCACTATCTTCTGTGTTCTTGGTCATATGGCCTTCAAACTTGGCAAAAACGTGGAGGATGTTGTCACCTCAGGTACCAAAATGATAATTCTTTTTCAAAAACCCTTAGTGTTGACAGAAAATCTCAGCTAAAAACTTAAGGTGAATTCATTGCGTTTTCATTGTCAGGTTTTATGGCCCTTGATATACGATTTGAAATTTTTTTTCAGGTCCGGGCCTCGTGTTCGTGGTATATCCAGAAGGAATTGCTCAAATGCCAATTTCCCCGCTTTGGGCTTTCCTTTTCTTCTTTATGATTCTCACAATTGGCCTTGACACCCAATTCGCCATGTTTGAAGCTGTGATCACTGGCCTCACCGACGAATATCCAAAATACCTTCGCAAATACAAACCGGCCTTTACAGGGTTGCTTTGTTTCTTATGCTTCCTGCTGGGGCTTCCACTCGTTACACAGGTTAGAAAACTTCAATGTAAAGAAATAGAATTGTGTGTATGGCTTTCTGGTGCATGCAGAACAACTAGAGCTTGTGGTTTCTGCGTTGTAATGATTAAGGTGTAGAACTCAATATCCAATGGTGTTTGGCTCGAGGGCAGCAACTCCCCCTTTCAAGAACAGCAACCTTGGTCAAAGTGTTAACACAAATTGTGCCTCTCTCAGCTAAGCAGTAAAATTCGGTATTGGAGTGAAATATTATTTTTAGTTTTTTGAATTTGGCCACTAAAAGATTTGCTTTGTTATTTTTAAAGATTTGTTATTTTGACTCTTTTCATAAATTTTTTTAAACAGAGACCAAATTACAGAGGTTTTATGGCAAAAGAGCCTGTGCTTATGTGGCCTTTTCTCAGGCGATTCGTAACACATTTGACTGATTTTGCACGTTAAGAGGTAGTTCATGATGCTCTTTCTTGCTAAGGGATCTAAATTCTAAAACTTTTTGTGGCCCAATCACTTAAAAACTCTATGGCAGACTAGAAGCCGACTACTTTTACCTGGAACTAAACACAGTCTGCATAAATGTGGCTTGGACCAGCTATAAGAAGCCTCATTCTCATATTTCAATGATGTCAACGCAATTGTTCAGTGACAAGTTTGTATCGTAGCCTTCTGGCCTATTGAAATCCGCAAATTTTATAAACAGCTACTCTTCATGCAGCTAATTCAAAGCAGGTGGTGACCACTGCTGGCTACAGAATTAAGCTATGCAGAGAGAATGATAAATCGATTTACCCATATTTGACTGAGCAAATGCAACCATATCTGGAACGTAATTCCCTGACCTGCCCAACTGCTTTTTGTGCTATCTAAACAGCTACACCAAAAAATTCGCTTTTTGCAGGGAGGAATGTTTGTGCTAAATTTGTTCAACTGGCAAGCAGGAGGTGTTTCTCTGCTCTTCGTTGCCCTATGTGAAGTTCTAACACTGTCCTATGGCTATGGGGCTGGCAGATTTATTGACGACATGGAATTCATGCTCGGTAAAAGGCCCAGTGTTTGGTGGAAGTTTTGTTGGAAGTTTGCGTCTCCTCTTCTTATCGGAGGCCTACTTATATTCAGTCTGGCCACGTGGACAGGGATAAATTATGGAACATATAAGTATGTACCTTTCCAAAATAATGTTTTGTGAATTGCAAATGTATTAGATCATTAGTGTTAAGAGCAAGAATTTAATTAACATTATACATTTTTTATTTCTTTGGTTGAATTTTTTTTCATGTGGTTTTATCGCTCTTTTCAGAAAAACGCCGGGAAATTAGCAAACGTTTAACCTTTCTTGTTGCCCTTAAGATTTTCCTTGTTATAAACAAACGTGATTTTAACATTTGATAAAACTTTATTCTGTAATGGAGATTCTATTTTATTCGATTCTGTCATGAAGACGTTTTTATGCAAACGACGATGAATTTTTGTTGAATTTTCATGGAACATCTTTGATACTCCAACATTTTTTATACTAACATGAGATGAAGGTTTTTGATCATGTTAAGAACAGTTTTAGTGTTAACTCAAAGCAATTATGAAGTTGTGTTATTTTTAACAGATATCCTGACTGGGCCGAAGTCATTGGCTGGTGTCTGGCTGCCGCTTCGATTTTGTGGGTTCCTGGTGTGGCCATTTACCGTATTCTGACGACACCTGGCTCTCTTATTGAGAGAATACGTTATTTAATCAAACCAGACCAAAATATCCAAGACAGAGTCGATCGTGTCCACAACATCAAAAGATGTCAGGCGGTGTGCTAACTCAGTTGCCTAAATTATATGCTCGTTGTGTAAATAGTGTGCGCCTGGCTGCAATACTTTACTCTTCTTTAGCCAATCTTTAATTTCTTGTGTGTCTCAAATCTTAGAGTTTCTTCATCAAAAATAATTTCTATGGTTTGTTCTTTGAACTTATCTCTACAAGGTGTGCCATTGTGTAATTGAAGCACTTTCACTGTCTTGAATACCAGTTCAAATTGATCCCAAAACTAGTTCAATGTTGTGCTTTCAGATTGAAAACTCATTTTTACTGAAAGCTTGGGTGCAGAGAAGCATTGGGAGGCAATATAACAGAGTATTTAGTTGACAGAGTATTCTTACCATGGTCTTTTCGAACCAGTACGTGTCAGTAGTGTAGAGCTTGGAAAGACGGGCCAAATATCTCGGTCGTACATGACATGGGTATCTCGGTCGTGCATGACAGGGGTATCTCGGTTGTGCATGACAGGGGTATCTCGGTTGTGCATGACAGGGGTATCTCGGTCGTGCATGACAGGGGTATCTTGGTCGTACATGGCAGGGGTATCTCGGTCGTGCATGACAGGGGTATCTCGGTCGTACATGACATGGGTATCTCGGTCGTGCATGACAGGGGTATCTCGGTCGTGCATGACAGGGGTATCTCGGTTGTGCATGACAGGGGTATCTCGGTCGTGCATGACAGGGGTATCTCGGTCGTACATGGCAGGGGTATCTCGGTCGTACATGACATGGGTATCCCGGTCGTGCATGACAGGGGTATCTCGGTCGTACATGACAGGGGTATCTCGGTTGTGCATGACAGGGGTATCTCGGTCGTGCATGACAGGGGTATCTCGGTCGTGCATGACATGGGTATCTTGGTCGTGCATGACATGGGTATCTCGGTCGTGCATGACAGGGGTATCTCGGTCGTGCATGACAGGGGTATCTCGGTCGTACATGACA
>NW_027019698.1:13303266-13354392 GCF_013076305.1 Rhopilema esculentum
GACATGGGTATCCCGGTCGTGCATGACATGGGTATCCCGGTCGTACATGACAGGGGTATCTTGGTCGTGCATGACAGGGGTATCCCGGTCGTACATGACAGGGTCGTGCATGACATGGGTATGGTCGTGCATGACAGGGGTATCCCGGTCGTACATGACAGGGGTATCTCGGTCGTGCATGACAGGGGTATCTCGGTCGTGCATGACATGGGTATCTCGTCTCACTGATAAATTATCTCGGTCGTGCATGAAATGGATTACTCTGACTGTAAACCGTCTGATGTAGTCTAAAAGTCTGTCAACAAATGTTACAGTTTTTTCTTCAGTTAGTCTCCATGTTGTCACGTGGTCAGCAATTTGTACAACTCACCGTTCCTCAATAAAGATACTCTTCTATGTATTTGACAAGTGACTAACAGAAAAAATCATATTTCCTGGAAACAACTGCTCTAACGAATATATTTATCTTGTTTTAAATTTTCTGATAATTTTTCCAAGTAAATTTATCATCAAAATTTTCATGTAAATTATTTTTTGACACGGGATCATCAAAAATTTGTTTTAACCATAAATCTCTGATCGTTGTTTCAATTTGATTTTTTTTAAATTGATCCACAGATTCTAATTTTCCTTGTCAACTAGATGTCTTATTTGATAAATATATTAAACTTAGATATTTTGATTGTATTTCAAATTTATTCTAGGCTTATTTTTTGGTAAAATGTGTAAATGTAGATTATTTAGATTGTGTAAATATCATAATTTTAGCCTGGAGATGTCATTTATGTTTGTCAGCAAAGGGAGGATTAAAACGGAGTAAACAAACAAAAATCAGAGTTTTTGAGTCCTTTTTCTAATTGTAACCCACCGCTTTTTCTAACTGCTTCTCTCTTCAAAAAGAGAAAACACGAAGTTAAAAATACTAAGCAGTGAAATTTACAGTTGTTTATATCAAGTGCACCTGAAACATTTTATTTTCAAATATTCTTTAACTAAAATCACAAACCTCACTATGTCAAAGGTCACTATGTCTTTCATCACAAAGGTATTTGCAATTTGCCAGCCTGGTTTTATAAGAAATACACTTTCAAAAGCGACTAAAATCACCAAGAAGCAACTCACAACGAATAAACATTTTGAAATGTTGGTTAAAATTGCCAATAGCGCATATGGAAGGTCTAGCAGCATAAATGAACTTGACTTCAACAATTTCTATCTGTGATAAGAGGGGCATGTTTACGTCGTTTCCTTTCAATGTCGAACATGAGATTGGTTTCAAATCTCACAATAAGCTTTAGCACAAATTGTCTTGATGGCAATGGCAAGATAACTAACTTAAGGGCAAATTGACTGTGATAATAGCCTTAGAAACCTTGACTCGTAGAGTGCAGGTGACCATTTGAATTTTGCCCAACAACACTAAAAAAAGAAACGATCACATCCAAGAAGGAACTTATACACAGCTAATTAATTATCATAAAAATTCTAAACCAAAATTATTGTTGCTGGATTAGATAATTTGAATATCTCCTGTTATCGTCTGTCCAATGATATAGAAGTACTTCTCTATCACTGAGTCTGTCATTTATTCTCTGAAATGAGGTTAACCAAACTAAGATAAGACCGGTCAATTCCATTTTGCCCTTATTCAACACGGTAGACCTAGCCGTTTAAAATTGTATTTAGGATTTATATGTTATCAAATATCATATACTTTCGAATGTTGTCTATGTTTTTGAAAAAACTCATTCTTGAAAAGGTAAGTAACGGTAAAGTGCCAAGTAACTAAAAGAAGTTTAGAATGGCAAAGAAGAATGTTTATTCTGAGAAAAGAAGAAGCGATTTGTCAATGTCTGCCAGAGAGCAGAGAAGAAAAACGGTCTTCGTAGAGAACTCAAGTAGGAGTATTTCCTGATACCAAATGCTATTAACGTGTCACCATGCTCCCCAGTTGCATTGGAACACAGGCTAGTGTCTGCCAGGGAGCAGAGAAGGACAACGGTCTTCAGGGAGAACTCGAGTGGGAGTATTTTCTGATACCAAATGCTATTAACGTGTCACCATGTTCCCCAGTTGCATTGGAACACAAGCTAGTGTCTGCCAGGGAGCAGAGAAGGACAACGGTCTTCAGGGAGAACTCAAGTGGGAATATTTTCTGATACCAAATGCTATTAACGTGTCACCATGTTCCCCAGTTGCATTGGAACACAAGCTAGTGTCTGCCAGGGAGCAGAGAAGGACAACGGTCTTCAGGGAGAACTCAAGTGGGAATATTTTCTTATACCAAATGTTATTAACGTGTCACCATGCTCCCCAGTTGCATTGGAACACAGGCTAGTGCCTGCCAGGGAGCAGAGAACAAAAACGGTCTTCAGGGAGAACTCAAGTGGGAACATTTTCTGATACCAAATGCTATTAACGTGTCACCATGTTCCCCAGTTGCATTGGAACACAAGCTAGTGTCTGCCAGGGACCAGAGAACAAAACCGGTCTTCAGGGAGAACTCAAGTGGGAGTATTTTCTGATACCAAATGCTATTAACGTGTCACAATGTTCCCCAGTTGCATTGGAACACAAGCTAGTGTCTGCCAGGGAGCAGAGAAGGACAAAGGTCTTCAGGGAGAACTCAAGTGCGAATATTTTCTGATACCAAATGCTATTAACGTGTCACCATGTTCCCCAGTTGCATTGGAACACAAGCTAGTGTCTGCCAGGGAGCAGAGAACAAAAATGGTCTTCAGGGAGAACTCAAGTGGGAGGACAACGTCTTCAGGGAGAACTCAAGTGGGAACATTTTCTGATACCAAACGCTATTAACGTGTCACAATGTTCCCCAGTTGCATTGGAACACAAGCTAGTGTCTGCCAGGGAGCAGAGAAGGACAACGGTCTTCAGGGAGAACTCAAGTGGGAATATTTTCTGATACCAAATGCTATTAACGTGTCACAATGTTCCCCAGTTGCATTGGAACACAGGCTAGTGCCTGCCAGGGAGCAGAGAACAAAAACGGTCTTCAGGGAGAACTCAAGTGGGAATATTTTCTGATACCAAATGCTATTAACGTGTCACCATGTTCCCCAGTTGCATTGGAACACAAGCTAGTGTCTGCCAGGGAGCAGAGAAGGACAACGGTCTTCAGGGAGAACTCAAGTGGGAATATTTTCTGATACCAAATGCTATTAACGTGTCGCCATGTTCGCCAGTTGCATTGGAACACAAGGTAGTGTCTGCCAGGGAGCAGAGAAGGACAACGGTCTTCAGGGAGAACTCAAGTGGGAATATTTTCTTATACCAAACGCTATTAACGTGTCACAATGTTCCCCAGTTGCATTGGAACACAAGCTAGTGTCTGCCAGGGAGCAGAGAATGACAACGGTCTTCAGGGAGAACTCAAGTGGGAATATTTTCTGATACCAAATGCTATTAACGTGTCACAATGTTCCCCAGTTGCATTGGAACACAGGCTAGTGTCTGCCAGGGAGCAGAGAACAAAAACGGTCTTCAGGGAGAACTCAAGTGGGAATATTGTCTGATACCAAATGCTATTAACGTGTCACCATGTTCCCCAGTTGCATTGGAACACAAGCTAGTGCCTGCCAGGGAGCAGAGAACAAAAACGGTCTTCAGGGAGAACTCAAGTGGGAATATTTTCTGATACCAAATGCTATTAACGTGTCACCATGTTCCCCAGTTGCATTGGAACACAAGCTAGTGTCTGCCAGGGACCAGAGAACAAAACCGGTCTTCAGGGAGAACTCAAGTGGGAGTATTTTCTGATACCAAATGTTATTAACGTGTCACCATGCTCCCCAGTTGCATTGGAACACAAGCTAGTGTCTGCCAGGGAGCAGAGAAGGACAGCAGTCTTCAGGGAGAACTCAAGTGGGAATATTTTCCGATACCAATGGTTATTAACGTGTCACCATGTTCCCCAGTTGCATTGGAACACAAGCTAGTGTCTGCCAGGGAGCAGAGAAGGACAACAGTCTTCAGAGAGAACTCAAGTGGGAATATTTTCTGATACCAAATGTTATTAACGTGTCACCATGCTCCCCAGTTGCATTGGAACACAAGCTAGTGTCTGCCAGGGAGCAGAGAAGGACAACGGTCTTCAGGGAGAACTCAAGTGGGAATATTTTCTTATACCAAACGCTATTAACGTGTCACAATGTTCCCCAGTTGCATTGGAACACAAGCTAGTGTCTGCCAGGGAGCAGAGAAGGACAACGGTCTTCAGGGAGAACTCAAGTGGGAATATTTTCTGATACCAAATGCTATTAACGTGTCACCATGTTCCCCAGTTGCATTGGAACACAAGCTAGTGTCTGCCAGGGAGCAGAGAACAAAAACGGTCTTCAGGGAGAACTCAAGTACACTACTAGGACGAAAGTATTGCAACACCCAAACGAAAACGGCATCCAAGAAATTGAATTTCTGTAAACTGATATATCTATTCTGAAATATTCCCCTTAAAAGAGATAATAATAATGCTTAACCAGCAGTCAAATTCTTTGAAATTTATCGAGGATTTCAAAATACTCAGAATTACAATATTAACCTAAAAAATCTCACAGTTATAAGAAAAAATATCTGCAATGGCGAAATCAAATTATCGAGAGGATAAGCAGCTAGTAGTTGTGATAAAATTTCGTGTAACTGGTCTTTTACTTCTAAAGATTGCGAACCTTGTTACAGAAAATGAAAGCAAAATAGTCAAAGATCAGGAAACAAGAAATTAAGTCAATATTCCCGACTTCTTTAGCCCCGAAATTTTCCATTTCACCTTGAGTATTTCTTTGGGTACAGTTAGGCCCATATCAGGCCCGTCGGAACCAGGGGGGGGGCTGGGGGGCTGGAGCCCCCCAATTATTGTCAAACTGTAGTATGTTTCCTTTATAACAGTGTACTGAATGAGAAGGAAAACAATGGGCAGCCCCCTCCAATATGAATTTCGTTCCGACGGCACTGCATATAAATCAGTAAATCATAAACTAGCGACGTGCGAGTTAATGCAGTGAAACATGTCAAACTAATGCAAAACAGTTTCTTTGGTGGAATCAAATCAATGCTATGAGAATGGGGAAGGCAGTTTTTATCATAAGAAGCAATACACCCCCCTTACAAGGCCGTTTTTACTCAAAGTTTCCTGAAAATCTGCAAACTCTGTGTCCTTCCTCGGCCATCACAAAGACCTAACCTCAAAATAAGCTAATATTTCTTGTTCCCAATGAAAATGATCTGTTTTGAAATCCACAAGGTTCTGTAAAGTCCAAACAAAAACTGACTTAGAGACTTTAATGAGAATGAAACAGAATCCCAGTGCATTTCATCAACAAATTTTGTGCATCAGTTCCAAAGCAATTTCCGCACTTATCAGAGCCAGAAGCACCTCCACAAATTGTCTATTTGATTAAAAGTTACTTGAATTGCTGATTTTAAATTTTGAAAAATGGAAATTGAATATTCGAATTAGCGCATCATTGAATTTGCAATTTTATTTGCGTGCCATTGGCTGATTAAACAATAGCTTAATCAGACAACGACAAAAGTTATTGCATGATCTGCCATTAATCGCCTTCGCAGGTGTTGCAATACTTTTGTCCTGGTAGTGTAGGAGTATTTCTTGATACCAAATGCTATCAATGTGTCACCAAACATATCAATGTGTCACCAGAGGGCTTTGAGAAAAAGGAAACTGTTCATTCACGGAAAATCTAAAGAAATGATCAATAATAAATTGATCATGATAAATGGTTGCCAACACAGAATTCGTCCAACCAAGTATGTGCTTGCTTGTCCTGTGTGAGGCTCCTCAAAAGCCGTCCGAATTTTTAACAAGGTGTACAGGTTAATATTACAGTATTCCTGATAAGCCCCCATTAAAAGAACACCCGAAATAAAATTAGTCGAAAATACAAATATAATCGCCTTTCCATGAAGGATATCGGTGAAAATCACTTTATTTTGCTAGGGAGAGTCATGTTCTCCCAGCGCCGTAATATGGTGCAGTCGATGATTCGAGAATTTTCTCAAAAATCACATTATTAGAAATTAAGGACTTCATTTTCCCCACTGATCTACATACATTAATATCTGCATTAGCCAACCAGAGACGCCACTGAAATAGCCTCGTTTTTAAGTTAGAAATGTTGGTTTGTTCCTTTGAAAGGCCACGTGTTTGGTGACTGAATCCGATATGACGTCAATTTTCGTTCTATAATCAGAGGTTGCCATATAATCATAATCAGATATAAATCAGATGTAAAATACAATATAATCAGAGGTTAGTCACAACTTTATTTTCGGAATGTTATAGAACTACGAAAAAATTCAAAGTTTCAAAAAAAGTTTTTGATGTTGATATTAAAAGTATATTCTTTAAATTTAATTTATTTTGAAAATTTTATTTCGTGACATTGGATTCTCGTCGTCGTATTGCTTTGTTCCTGTATATCTTTCATAACAACACTCATTGCAAGATTCACAGAATCTGGCGGACAGCCTATCCTGCGGTTCTTCTTACTCTACGTTCATCAAAGCGAGGCGCATTAAACATGTCGTGCAATAAAGATGGTAGATAAATGTTATGAAATGCAGCTTACTGTTGATTGATCGAGAACTTGAACATGAATTTACTGTTAAAGAAGCCGAGTAGTTTGGTTGTGCATTTGAAATGGATAAGTGATCCTTATCGCTATCACTTTTTAGCAAAAAATTGCTTGTATAACTTGCTACTTAGTCGATCATGTCGTCGGAAGACCCATGGATGGAAATTGGCTCAAAAATTTAACGACTTGTCAGAAAGTAGAAAACCGTTTCTCAACTGTGCCAGGACTTGCAGAATGGTAATTTTAACACGAAATATATTATCGTAGTGATATATTATTGTATTGTGATAGTAGCTCTTCAGACGAGAAACGGCAGACACCATTCCTTTTACTTATGTTGTGTATAATGAGAATCAGGGTTTTCTAAGCTTTCTACAATGATCCTGACAGTTCTTATATAATACAGCTATGTCAAGAGAGGTCCGTGGATTTTTAGGTACAGAGACTGTACTAAGTAAAGCACGATAAACTTTACATGTGATGTTTTTTATTGTACCATAAATGTCTTATCAGGAAGAGTGGTCTTTGATTGAATAATGAACACATAATTAACAAAGATACTTGGTCAAAGGTGGACAGAACATTAGTAAAATATGCTATGCAGATGACACGGTGTTTATAGCAGATTCAGAAAAAAAATCAAAGAATTATTAGGCAAGGTAGTTGAGGAAAGCAAATAGGGCTAACTATGAACTATCAATTGCAAAAAGACAGAATGCATGGTCGTGAGTAGAAAAGATAGCCCAAAGTGTGAATTCAAAATTGGTGACATCAAAATCAAGCAGGTATAAACGTTAAGCTATCTGGGAAGCATGTTGATTGAGAAGAGAAAATGTGACACAGAAATCCAGAGACACATTGGTATAGCAAAAGGTGTTTCCAAAAATTAAGTAAGGTAATGACAAATCGAAAGATGACAATTAAAACAAGGTAAAGAGTGCTGAACTGCTAAGTAATGACCAATCTTCTATATGCGAGTGAATGCTGGATATTTTCAGCACATAATCTAGTGTCTCTATTAGAAAGGGGGGAGGTAATAGAAGGGGGTCGCTCATTCCCACCAATTTTCAAAAGAAGAGGAGGGAGGGGTGCTAATAGAAGGGGAGTGTTCATGTCTCAACTAGTTTTCAATAGAAGGGGGTGCTTTCAATAGAAGGAGAGTGTTCATATCGGCAATCCTTCTTTGAAATAAAAGTACCTTTTGGAATATAGTGTCAAAATTTGGTTTCAGTTACTTGCATAGTTTTAGAAAAAATTGCAATCATACAAAGGTAAATCAAATTTACAGCTTTCAACTTCATGGCAAAAATCATCGGTTTCCTTTGTACGGTTAAGATTTTACAAAAAACTATGAAAATCAACGAATAATGAGAATCAAATGAATTGATTTGTAAAATTTAATAGAGGGGGGATACTGATAAGCAATGGGGGAGGGCGTCTATTAGAGACACTAGAGTATGAGGAGCAAACTTGAAGCAGCTTAAATGTGGTTTTACCGGGGCATGTTAAAGATTCCATGGACAGACCATGTGACAAATGAAGAAGTTCTAAAGAAAATAGGAACTGAAAGAAAACTGCTGCCAATAGTTAATAAAGCCTGGCATTCTAACAATATTCTCACTGACTTTTTAGTGAAATTAACTGTTATCTCACTGGTGTGAGCACATGAATCTTTCTCACTGGAGCATTTTCAGTAAGATACTCAGTGAAAATAATATCAAAGAGTTTTGATATTTATCTCACTGACTTTCTCACTGAACAAAGAAGAATGCTAATCTCTGTGGCGCCAACACATTTTATGACGTCTGAATTATCATCGTTCACATTGCATCATTCTGGACAATGGAATTTTTCTCCTTGTTTTCAAACAATGTTACGTCACTTCCTATAAATTTCCAAGAGGGTTTAATCCTGAAGTAGTGAGATAGCAGCTATAGGAAAACAAATAAATGCGACATTTGTTCTCAAAGCACATTTTTTTCAGTAACTTATGGAACTGGTAATGCTGCTTTCGAACACTAAAAATATCCCAGACCCAAATCTTCCATTTTGTTTACGTAAAAGAGATCTTCAAGATCTTTGAACTAAAACAAGAGCAAAGGCCGCAACTTCAAAATCATCGACAAAATCAACAAGAGCATAAGCACATGGATTGCAGAACATGTACCTGAAGGACAGAGGGGGAGGGAAAGAACAAGAACTGTTAAAAAAACAAAGGAAAAGAAGCTGTGGAAGGCGAGAGAGAGAGAGAGAGAGAGAGAGAGAGAGAGAGAGAGAGAGAGAGAGAGAGAGAGAGAGAGAGAGAGAGAGAGAGAGAGAGAGAGAGAGAGAGAGAGAGAGAGAGAGAGAGAGAGAGAGAGAAAGAGAGAGAGAGAGAGAGAGAGACTTGGACAAAACTTCATGAGCAAGAAAACTCCTGAGGAGTGCTTTCTATTTTTTGATTTCTTGTTTATTCTATCTAAGTAATTTTTAATTTATCTTGTGGGTGTTGCCTGTTGTCTTGATTGCAATTTCAGGGGGTATTATAACTCCTTAAGGCCCAATTTCCATTGCCGTTTTTGTATGTCTGTTTTATCATTCCATTTGGTGCATATTAGGTTCCATTTTTGTGCGTATTTAACAAACTCAAAATCTAAAGCAGATTCATTCCAATCTGTTCTCATATGAAAATGGAGCCTAAAAAACTTGTATCCTCTTGTAAGATTATTTTCTTTTCAAGAAACTTCTTCGAAAATTCCGTTAAAACTATTCGGTTTTATGAAAACCTTGTATGCTTTTTCAAACAGTAATAGATACCTTCTTATACATTTATGACTTTTAAAAGGCTATCAAGTGTTCATAAAAACTGCAAGATTTTCATTTTATGGATCACACATTACCAGCATGATGACAAATTTCATATTACCAGGATTGCTTTGTAGGTTTAGAGAATGGCTTAAAAACAAAATTTTTAAAATGTTAAAATTCCAGGTGTTGTATATGATAAAATCTTTTAAACCGCAAGTAACATCCCTATGGAAATTGGCTAACCAAAAGCTACCTGCCTTATCCCGTATTGCAAACTATATTGCTCAAGTAAATATGAAACAAATGATTACGGCCTTCATTCCTTCCCAGTTCACTTTCTGTCCTTATGTATGGATGTTCTGCAAAAGAAACTTTGATATTTAGATAAATCATCAAGAAAGCATCGGGAATTGCTAATACAGGTGGCATTTCTGTTTTTTTGACACTGTTAGAAAACACAATGCTGTGAAAGTCCACATAAAAAACGTACAGCTGCTCATGACTGAGGTATATAAGACAAATAATAACCTTAATCAAACATTTATCATGGCCATATTTATTGCTACAAGACACCTATACAGTCTAAAAAATGGAAGCCAGATGCAGCTGCCATGAATCATTAGATCTTGTCTCATTTAAACCACATAAAGAAAAACGCAGGGGGGGTCAACATGCACCATGGAGCAGGGGGGTCAACTTTTTGCCAAAAATGCACAATATCAAGAGAAGAACCATCAGTGAAGCCTCTTTTTATTTGGTTTTAGACCCCCCCCCACATTTTTAGACCCCCACTGATTGAATGAACATATGTTACACAGTTCTATTAGTTTTCCATTAACTGATAATTTTATACTTTAATTTTTAATTTTTATTCATTTCTTATAAAGTAGGTCTAAATCAGCTTTTGTATTTGGCTTTACCCCTTCAACCTACTGTAAAAAATTGATTCTATTCTATATAATAGTATTATTGATATGTTATAAGAATATGTCATAAGAACATCTTCTCTATCAGCTCAATTTTTGATTGATGTCCTCCTGTAAACAAATATCTCCAAACCAAAATCATCCTCTGAATATAATTTTTAGTTATTTTGTTCTTTTTTGCCATTTTTTATTGTTTATATGTTTATATGTCCAAAATTCCGCTAACCAAGTCTGCAGAGAATGGGTGTTCACAACAAGGTCTTGTGTATGCCTGAGCATAATTGGTTTTGCTGGAGTGAATGCTGTGCTCGGATTGGGTTACAATGGATGTGTTTCCAGTCATTTGTTAACTGCTAGATTGGAAAGTTGGAAATTCACAGATTAATCACCAGCTAACTTTTTTCCATTAGTGGACTATTTTATAACCCCAATGCACTTTTCAGACCTTCCAATTTGGCATCCCAAAGGGTGTTCATAGCTCGTGAGCCAAATGCCCAGTAACCAATTAGCAAGAATTGAAAGTAATTTAAAATCAGCCCATTTGCCTTGATAAAAGCAGCTTTGATTTGATAAAAGTTTGTGGATATGGTTATACTGCCTGATTTAACAACCTAATAACTTGAACGAAATGAACACAAATGATTTTAGAAAATGATTAATTATAATTCTTTTGTAGGGTACAAATCTAGAGTTCAAAACCGTTAGAGGCAGATCAAAAAGATATCATAGAAATGGTATGTTTGGTAACCAATATGATTGATATGCATTTTTTTGTGATTTCTCTAACCTTTTCTTTATTCCCTTTTCCATAAATACCAGTAAGTTTTCTTCAAAAGCAAGGTTTTGCTTCTTGTTTTGACTTTTGAAATATTGAGTTAGCTTGTTGAATGATAGGTTTGATTGTCATTTGTTCGTTCATTTGTCACAGTTCATAATACTAAACAAGCCTGTCATTTTGGAAAGCACTTTTTCTGTGGTATATAGAAGAGAAATGATGCTTAAAAATAATAATTTACAATTGATTATACAAGTGTTTCAGAAAAAATGTCTTTTGTTAATGTGCTGCTTGACTTGGAGAGAGAAAAATATCAAAATTTGTAAATGTGCCTCAAATTTCAGCATGTCTATTTTTTTCGTTTTTTAGAATGGCTTTGAAAACAGCAAACATTTTTGAACATACAAAAATTATCTGATTATCTGAAACATGTCGTCGTTATAAAGTTTTGCACAATCTGGGTTGTCTAAAAGGTGTCCTCCGATGGCAGAATCAGTAGTTTTTTCCTGTGTTTCTAGAACTACAGGATCGATGAGGCTGTTTATTTTGAGGGGCAGTTTTGTTTCTTATGTTGAAGAGGACATGTTGTTTTCTCCTATCCTCCAATCTTTTGGTTGTGCGTCCTACGTAGCAAGAATCACACGCAAGTTCATAAATAACTGAACTTTTTGGGATGGTAAGAACGCAATCTTTTTTATTGGATGGAAGGGCTCTCCTAGTGCTGTAAGCAACGTGAGAATTGATAACAAAGAAACAATTTTTGATAACTTGTTTAATCTGGCTTTCAAATCGCGAGGAAGAGTTACCAATCCCTGGTGGTTTAAGATGAACCTGGCACTTTGGTGGACCATACTTTAAGACAGCAAAAACTTGCGATCCTTGTCCTAGTGTAAGAACAAATGACATCTTTTGGATAGACATTGTCCAAAAGAATCATTTTAAGTTGGTCCGATTCTGCGTTCTGTTTAGATTTCGAGCAGATCATGAGTGCCCTGAGTACCTAAAGTTTTGACGAGGTTGAATTTGCGTTGTTTAGGGCAAAAGGAATTCCAGCGTATGTACTGGCCGATAAATGTTGGCTTGCGATATACACTGGTGACAATTCAAGTGTCAGAATTTTTCTTGTTGGTACATTTCATTGTAACTAAAATCAACTGAACGTATCACAGTTTCCATCAGTTCAATGAAAACTAACTCTGGAAAGGAAAGCATCTGCACATATTTTTAAGGTTTTGCTCAGAGGAACATTTGTGAGTCGTACTACTGCTACTATGACGTCACACGCAGTTAATACTGCACGACGCGTCTCACAATGCCACACCAGTTCTTTCTATCCTGTGTCAGTTCAGATAATCTATTCAATGTTTGTGCTTCTTTTGAGAGATCCAGTTGAATTCCGATGCTGGCCAGATCTTGCCTTACTGTCTGCATCCAGGTCGTCTTTGGTCTTCCTTGTGGCCGTTTTACCTTCCTGAGATATTCTTTGAGGGTTTTCCTTGCTGTTTTTTCTGAGTGCAAACGCATGAGATGTCCTAGCAAGGTTAGTCTCCTTTCTCTTATTATTTCACTCCATGGTTCACATTTCGTTCTGGCATAGAGCTCGTTGTTGGTAGTATTTCTTTGCCAGTTAATTCGTAGGGTCTTTCTTAGGTGTCTACGTTGGAAGGTGTCAATGGTGTTTTCTAGCTTCTTCGTTAGTGTCCACACTTCGTTATTATACAAAAATACACTTGTTACATAGGCATTCAAAGTTCTCAGTTGGATCTTGATGGAGTTTTTCTTGCTGCTGAAAATGCTGTTGAGCGTTTTGTAGGCATCGATTGCTAATATCTTTCTTCTGTTGATGTCTTTTTCTGTACCGAGTAGACTTCCAAGAACTTTGCATTCTTTCCATGCTTCATTTCTCTTTTGCTCGATGCTATTTTCTTCATTCGCAGGTTTCTTTCTTCAAGTTTACCAGGAATGGTCTCTTTAATATGATCTATTCGATGTTTCGCAGTAGATGCTCATGTGATGTCATCAGCATACTGAGGGTTTATTTCAAAGTAGTTGTTCTTTCTGGATGGGTCTGCTGCTGCGTTCTCGGTATTCCTGGATCTGGCAAGGTAGAAGATGAAAAGTACTGCACTTAGACAGTCACCCGGTGCAATCCCTATTTCTGTTTTGATGTTTTCACCTTTCTCTTTTCCAACTTTGACTCGCAAGTTTACATCCTTTACCAAAAGGAACATCAAGTGTAGTTCGTCGGGTTGAAGTATTTCTTGCAGGTCTTTTAATAATCTTCCGCGGCGTACCGTGTCGAAGGCCTTACTCATGTCTAGCAGTAAAAGGTAGATGTTGTAGTTGCTGGATGTTTTAGCTTTCTCTGCTAGCATCTTGATTGCAAAAACCTGTTCAGTCGTGCTTCGCCCAGCTTGGTAGGCAGCTTGTCCGATTGGGATTTTAGTGCTGATGCGGACCCAACATCTTCTAATCATACAGATGGCAAGCAATTTTCTTAGTACAGATAACAGTATGATTTGTCGTAGATTTGAGGGCGGCCCTGGCTTTTTTCCTGGTTTTTGGAGAGGTTTTAGGATGCCCTGTTAGATCTGTTCTGGGTTATGTCCTGTGCTTGCCATGTTGTTTAGCAGTTTGGCCACGCCTCCATGTATTTCCGGTGGTCCGTACTTTACATATTCTGCATTTAGGTTATCATCTCCTACGCTTTTCCTGTTCTTTAAACTTTCTGCTGCATTTTGTATTTTTACGCCAGTAAAGGGTGTTTTCATTTCACAAGGCGGTATCGTTGGGAGTAATTCTTTCTTTCCGTGAAATGTTCCGTGATTAAAGTTATCTGTTTTTTCTCAGAGCCAGCAATGCTGCCATCTTCGTGAGTCGTAAGAACACATAAATGATGTTTCGCTTTGATGTTCAAGTTTTGAATGAACACGGCAAGCGTAAAATAATCCTTGCTGCAAGGTTTTTAATATTTTTGAAGAACAGGATCCAAAACTTCAGAAAGCCACTTAGCCATTTCATGTTGTGATGAGCCAATCATAGACAAAGAAGTTAAACATTAAGCTTGTGTCTTTTAGGGAAACCATCCTTTTATGTTCGTTTCAAAAAAATTCTGTGGTCAACACTTTTGAGTTGACTAGTTCCAACAGAGGTTTTTGGAGTTTCCGCTCTAGTTTAGCCGTTTTATTCCAAATTGTATAATTTTTCTTTGTGGTAGAGAATTTCTTTTCTATTTTTGATTTAGTCTATTTTGTTAAAAAAAACCACCCCGGGCCCTTTATCAGGTTGTTTAATAAAGATGTCATTATTAGCCCATAGAGATTTTAAAGCTTGAAAATGTTCTCTGTGCTATAAAAAATCAGAGTGGTCGATTGGAGGGCCGCTATAAGCAAATGCCAAATTGCCGGGCTCGTAAGTTTTGCACATTGAGCGTGTAAAATTTCAAATTCAGCAAAGATTTTTTCTCTGTTTGTTGTTTGGGGTGTAATAAGAAACACAAGACCATAACCTAAAACAAATGTTTCAGTAACAGAGAGGTGTTTCAGTATCAGAGAGGAAATAACCTCTCGACCCTTATTCTGACGTTTTATACTCTGAAGAGTGTCAGACAAAAAAACTTTTCGTATGTTGTAAAATGTTTGTTTTTTTAAAGCCATTTTCAAATTTTGCACCGCTGAAAAGTGTTAGTTTCGCTCTACCCTGGGTTCCAGAGCGTCAGTGTCGAAGAAAAAGGGCGTCGAGGAAATAGGGGGTTGCGGGAGAGTGCGGAGAAGGAGAGAAGAGAGTCAATTATTTCTGTGCTTCATCCCTGTGCCTAATTGTTTTATTTTCTTATTTTGCATATTGATTTGCATGCAGAGGTTAGATTTTCATCACAGATGGTATTAGCAAGTTCTCCAAAGGGAGAAGAGGAAGAACAATCTTCTCACAACAGTCAAAGCAAAGGTTTGCTTTTTGTCTAAACCATCTTTTTTTGGTGAAATGGTCATTTTTCATGTGTTTATCTTGCAAAATAAACAAGTCAGTTGCCTCTACTTTGCTTAAAAATTTGTAAGAATGGTTGGAAAAAGGGTTTGGAGGAAAAGGGTTGCATCAATACAACTACTTTTTGTTCCCCTTCTTCAAAAAACTTGGTTAGTAAGTTGGACGTTTTGCCCCTTCCAGAATTTTATTTCCACTATGTCTCTTTCTATTATCTGAATATTCAAACTATGAAAAATGTTGTTCGTCTTCTGCTGACGATTTCTTGACTCAGAGTGCTTCTTTTAAGGTTAATATTAGGTTTGTTTTTAGACCAGCAGCGCTCTCCAGATGAAGACCCCAGTCCATTCAATTGGGGACGACTGCTGATTTTAGGTGGAGTTGTGGCCCTTTACATATTTACAGCATCAATAGATCCAGTACCAGAAAGCTCTTGGTCAGTGTTTTATAGAGAAATGCTTTCAACTGGAGAGGTTCGTTGTTATTTGCAATTTGCACTGTTCACTTGACCCATCAGCATGATGAGTTTTCTAGGTTTTGCATCGTTACCTTGTTTCAGCTTTTTTATTCAATTTCACCTCTTGTTACCGCTCTATAGCAGTGATGATATTACAGCTTTGAAAACCCTATTCATCAACTCACTTGCATTTGACGAGCTCTCGAGTAATTTTATAAATAGCTATAGACTATAGACGCAGTTGTTCTTTTCTCAATGGAGATCCAGATCATTTCAGGTTTTCATGATTAAGCAACATATTTTTTTAGCGAATTATGTAAAAAACAATTTTAGGTCCAAAAACTTGAAGTTGCCTCATCTGGAGAGAAGGTGTTTGTTTACTTGCAAAATGGTGCCATTGTATCAGGGAGAGAGGCAAGTAGATCTTTGAACTATTTTATGCAATCATACCTCTCAACATTCTAAATAGAGTTTACATTATGTAATTGCTGCAAAACGACCAAAAATTCAGAACATAAAGCTGAATATGAAGTTTACACTGGTTTTTGGTAATTATTAAATCATTGGTTAACATTTTATCTAACTCTTGTTTTGGTAGCTTTGGTAGCTTGGTGTTTTGGTGCAGTAATCAAATGTGAACAAGAAAATTATGAGAAATGGCTGCCAGGTCGATTCAAGCCGATACGTCTCTGTATGGCTGATTAGTTTATGAGAATTAGCATGTAGTGAGGTTAATTTGAACGAGCTTTATTTCTTTCAATATTTCATTCATATATTTTACAAAAGCCTTTTTGAAATGTCAACTGTGAAGAGTCTTGAGTTATAATAAGATAAATTCCTTTTTTAATCTCACTGCATATTATCAAGCAACGTATTCAATACTCTATTTTTTAGCTATTATTTCTTATTCATTTTCTAGATATTTGGGCCGGGGCCGCATTATTCATTCAGCGTTTCTAGCACTGATAGTTTTGAAGAAAAATTTGAAGATGTACAGAAGGAGCTTGGAATTGATCCAAAAGATTACATTCCAGTTGTGTATCAGAGAGAAAACGAATTGTTGTTAGTCCATGTTTTTATTCTTTTGTACATGTTTGCTTGCCAAATTTTCTCTCGACTAATAATGATTTCACAGGCTTTCAGGGTTTGGAAACCACAATGAATCGGGTAAAACTGGATTTTCTTCTTGATAAGGCAAACGAATACAGCTCTTGTTTGTGCGAAAAGCCCTTTAAACCATCTGGTTTCTCGAACCCTTTGAACCGTTTGGCTTCTCAAACCCTTTAAACCGTTTTGCTTCTCAGACCCTTAAAACCGTTTGGCTTCTTGAACCCTTTAAACAGTTTGGCTTTTCAAACCCTTAAAACCATCTGGCTTCTCGAACCCTTTAAACGATCTGGCTTCTCGAACCCTTTGAACCGTTTGGCCTCTCAAACCCTTAAAACCATTTGGCTTTTCAAACCCTTTAAACCGTTTTGCTTGTCAGACCCTTAAACCGTTTGGCTTCTCAAACCCTTAAACCATCTGGCTTCTCGAACCCTTTAAACCGTTTGGCATCTCAAACCCTTAAAACCGTTTGGCTTCTCATACCCTTGAAACCATCTGGCTTCTCCAAACCCTTAAACAGCCATATGGCTGCTTAAGGACTCTATTCAAAATATGCGATGAACTTAATGTTGGTTTTCTTTCAGCAATACGGTGTTGGTTACTGCGGCAACTTTGGCAATTATGGGAGGGCTCCTCTATTTCCTTCTTGGAAGAGGATCAGCTTCAGCTGGAAGATCCGGTATCTCTGGCAACCCGTTTGTATGTATTCACTTATTTTTGAGTTTTTTGTCGACGTAACAATCGCAGCATCACCACGTTCAGTGAAGCTGCATCCATGAGAAGAATCGAAAGTATCGAGTTTGTGTCCTTTATTTTTTATAAAATTCCCTATTTGATAGAAATATTTCCTATCCATTATTTTCCAGGGATCTTATATAAAAGCAAAAGCAACTGTGATCGAGCCTGGAACAAAAAAGGATCTTGGGTAAAGTTTCTTTCCATTCAGATTGTGATGCATTTTCTTTTGATTATTTCCTCGATCATTTTTCATATTACTCGCTATAACATAAAGTTGAAATCTTTAATCTTAGATTCAAAGATGTAGCAGGAATGAATGAAGCGAAGGAAGAAATTATGGAGTTTGTCGACTACCTCAAAAATCCAAAAAGATTCACTGATCTAGGCGCGAAAATTCCTAAGGTAAAACTATTTATGCAAGAGACTGCATTTTTCTGAAGCATATACGTTATATGAAAACAAGCCTTTAGATTTAACCATGATTTTTTTAAAGATGAGCTTTTTATGTCTATTAAATGTGAATTATCTGTTTAGGGAGCTCTACTTGTTGGTCCGCCTGGAACGGGTAAAACTTTGCTTGCAAAGGCCGTTGCGACGGAAGCCGCCGTTCCATTTATTACAATGGCGGGGTCAGATTTTGTGGAGATGTTTGCAGGTATAGATTTTGTTTTCTCTCCTTGTCTTTTGCATCCAATCAAATAATGGAAAGATGTTGCTTTCATCTCATTCGGAAGAGACTGTTTGCAAATCTAGGGAGTTATTTGATGCAAGAAACAGATAAGACTTCTGAGCTTTTCATGCTCGGTCATTAGTGAACTAGTCCCTTATTTTGTCTTGGTTTATTCGAATATAAACCGCCCTTGTTTACAAGCCGCCCTCGATTTTACCCCGCGCCCACAAAACCATGCAGAGATTCTTGGTCTGAAATGACGGACACAACAACCAATAAAACCCTGATTGTGTACTTACCTATCTACTGTACTGTATCAAACTAAAAATAGACATTTAAGTTCAACCAACAACCGTATCGTCCAGCACGGGATCATTAATCAGTTACCAGTGGTGACAACATTCAAAGTCCAGATAAAGTGTAGCGAACAAAATTCACCATTAGCGCATTAAACAATATTTTTCTTTTCCTTTTTTCTTTGTCGCTTAGGATATTCGACCTTGACGAGACATTACACATGAAAAACAGTTCTTAGAATAAAAAGCTTACCGAAGCAGCGAAAGGTGCAATAAAAAGCCAGATGTTTGGTGCTGCAAAATATAATTTGTTGTTATTTTAAGCCAATCCGGTGGCTGTGGTAGCAAAAAACCTTTTCGAGGTGTAACCCCAGAACCAGTATCCTATCCCCTCTTTAAAATTTTCCCTATTCTCTCACATATCTCCGATATCCCTATTGTTATTAGACCCCGAATTATCAAAGGTTTTGAACAACTAAATTCAAATTCCATTGATTAATTTTGGTCCCTCTATTTGCATATTTGCGATGTGTACTCTTCCATTGTTCACATAGTTTACCATCTGAAACTGCTTTTTTGCTCATTTATCATTCAATCTTTATTTACATTAAGTATTTCTTTCGCTGATTTCTTAATTTTTGCCTTGATTTTGGAAAGAATGTCATAATGCAGGGGTCCCCAAGCAGTGTATTCGTAAGGGCCTCGAAATGTTCCATTATACCACTGTCCGGACATGACTATCTACAGGAATTCCATTAAAAGTAAGATACAAAATAAGAAACACGTTAGGCTGAATTAATGCGAAAAAATAAGAAATGCCAGGCTGAAACTGGAGCAAAGCGTTCTTATATTAATAGCGTGTAGCAGATGCGGTAGAATAAGCAGTAGTGTGATTGACATTGTTGTGGCCACTTTTGATAAAAAAATCGTTTTCTGGCCCGAAATTGGTTGATGCAAAATAATGAACATTGATGACACCAATACCTTTACAGGGGTAGGATCAGCGAGAGTCAGGGACCTGTTCGCCCAGGCGAGAAAACGACCAGCATGCATTGTATATATTGATGAAATTGATGCGATTGGCAAATCAAGAAGATCAACGTACGACTTATACCCTATTTGCCGCTTACAACACCGCTTGCCGCTTCTTTCTTTCTTTCTTTCTTTCTTTCTTTCTTTCTTTCTTTCTTACTTTCTTTCTTTCTTTCTTTCTTTCTTTCTTTCTTTCTTTCTTTCTTTCTTTCTTTCTTTCTTTCTTTCTTTCTTTCTTTTTTTCTTTCTTTCTTTCTTTCTTTCTTTCTTTCTTTCTTTCTTTCTTTCTTTCTTTCTTTCTTTCTTTCTTTCTTTCTTTCTTTCTTTCTTTCTTTCTTTCTTTCTTTCTTTCTATCTTTACGACGTATTAGAGTCTTTCTTGTTTTCCTTACCGTTTATCCATCAGCAAGCGTTTGGATCTCTAAGTGGTTACATTTCGTGCATGTTGTCATATGTTTCGCCTTTCTTTTTCAGGATCAATACCGGAGGCAACAGCGAACAAGAGAATACATTAAACCAGTTGCTTGTTGAAATGGATGGTAAATTAAAGCTTTCACATCCTAATATGAATTGTTTAATGCGATCAAAGAATTGTTTGAACTGTTGAATAAATTGTTGTTATAATCAGTCCTTTGTTTTAGGCAGTCATCACCAGGTGCCATATCCAACAAAAAGGAGTTTATAGACTCCCACCAATCTCTTTTTTTCACCAACAAGGTTACCCCTGTATCATTTACACCCCTTTCTCTAATAATTCGTGTTGTTTACAGTACTAGGAGAGCCCTTCCATCCATTCAAAAGGATTTCACCCAAAATGAGTTCCATCGCTTTTGAATTTACATGACAGTGTGATTTTGGCAATGTAGGTTGCACAAAGCTTGGGGAATAGGGTATGATAATATGCAAACAATCTTTTGGTGGTACAAAACTTGAAAATGGCTTTGAAAAAGCAAACATTTGAGTAAACTAAAACTTTTTATATGACATTCTTCAGAATTTAAAACGTCAGAACATAGACCGAAAACTCTACGTTAGCAAATATATATACCCAGTTGTGGATCGAAAAAGGACAATCGGAAACGTGAGCACATGACTGTTAAGGTTGACCAATCAGACGAAAAGCTTTAGTTTACTCAAATGTTTGCTTTTTTTAAAGCGAATGTAAAATAATATATTCATTCCAACATTACAAAACAGAACTGCCCCTCCAAGAGAACAGCCTTCTCAATCTTGTTAGTATAAAACACTGTTAAAACAAGTGATTCTGCCATCGGTCAACATCTTTTAGGCAACCCAAATTTTGCAAAACTCTATAATGACGACATGTTTTAGATAGTTGACAGAGCCCAATCGTCTTTGCATCTAGCAGTTTTGGAATCGATCTACATACAAACGGCAAAGCCGCCTTTGTAGGCAGAAGGAGTTCGTTTGGATTCCAGTGGTAATTTTTCTTTAGGCACGCGGCACTGATTGGACGACTATAACGGCCATTTGCTTGTGTTTTTTCTGATTGGCCTATTTCGATCCAGAAATAAAGACACATTTTTACATTTTGTGCCTTCGGAACTTATTGTGACGTTCCATCCTCTAAGGAGTGTCAGACTCAAAAGCTTTTAGTACCTTATGAAAAGTTTGCTTTTTTAAAGCCATTTTCAAATTTTGTACCGCCAAAAAATTTTTCCAAGCATCCATTTAACCTCCAATCCATGGTTAAACTAGCCATGCTGTTTTTCCTTCAATTTTATCGGTCAATGCCAGGTCCTCCAAACCATTGTTCCCTACAACGTGGCCTAAAGCTCCTATTTGGCATCCATTCTGAGAAGGCTACCATTTAGTAAGGTCTGCTACCAGTCTTTGTCCTGTTAATGAGTTTTGTTTTCCTCTTAGGTATCAACACAACGGAGGGCGTTGTCATACTAGCTTCTACAAACCGACCTGATATCCTCGACCAGGTATTCTTTTACAATCTAATAACAATCTAATAACTGTTGATTCCACTTAGCTATAAATAATTCTAAGCAATTGCATGTATTATCGCATAAACTTTCCCGTCCTATGGCCTTTTGCAGCAATTTTATGTCCGGAAAAAGACAAAGTTCTTTGAAGAATGCATGTCTTATTCATACCGTGAAATAAGGTCTAGCCTGGCGAGCCTGGCACTTTGAAGCTTTTTGTTTCAGCTTTGTTTCAGCTTTGTTTCAGCTTTGTTTCAGCTTTGTTTCAGCTTTGTTTCAGCTTTGTTTCAGCTTTGTTTCAGCTTTGTTTCAGCTTTGTTTCAGCTTTTGTTTCAGCTTAATGTCTCGCTGTGTAACCATTACGGTGTAACGATGTTTGCTTTCCTATTGAAGACTTGTGTGTGTTTTAGGCACTGCTTCGGCCGGGAAGATTTGATCGACTCATAAATATTGATTTACCAACATTGCCAGAAAGGAAGGACATTTTCAAATTATACTTAAAAAAGCTAAGATTGGAGAAGCCAACTTCATGTTATGCCAAACGCCTTGCCGAGCTCACGCCTGGCAAAAGTGGTAGGTCCACTTATAATTTCTGCCACCGATAAATTTTCTTTTCATCAGTCTTTATCCTCAAGTTAACTTGGCTGGAAGTCTGTAGATTTGCGTTGCCATCCAGGTCATTCTTTTTTTCAGTGTTCTGATTGGATTCAATGATTTTTTTGTGTGAAATAACACATTAAGTACCAACAAATCCGGTGCCAAAGATTTCAGTGGATTAATTTTTGGTGGAAAATTTTCCGGTCATATTTTTGAAGTTTCTGTGTAAATGTCTGTAAGAACTTGTAAAATTTTGATCGAAAAAAAAATTTCGATGAGTAATGAAATGAAGAACTTTCTGTAAGTTATGTCTTCCTTCAACATAAAATTATCTGGAACGCAATCGTAAAGGTTTTGAAATTGATTATTTTTAAACTGAAATTAAATTGAAAATGATGTTAGCCCAATAAATGGAACTGAAGAGTAGGCAAGAACGTCAACTCAAATTTCTTTAAATGTAGAGGGCAAAAGAGAATAAAGTGAAAATGGGCTGAATATTTTATTAGTTGATGACAAAGGAAAACCAGAAACCGAAAATTGATGTTTTCACGTAGGGTAATACTCGAAAAATAACATGGAATTTTTCTTGCTTTTTTAAAGGTGCATCGCTATAAAACGAGATTTTTCTAGCGTTTTCTATCGAGATTTTGGTAAGACGAAATTTCGGTTTTAAAAAAATTCGGTGGGATTAATTTTCGGTTGCCTTGCTTCAACGAAAATAAAACCCAGCGAAATTTTGGTACTTAATTTTGTCCTATGTCATGTTGTTAAGTAAAAAGGGTATAAAAACATTGTTGCTGCTTCTCATTGCTATCCTATCCTTTCTTTGCAGTTCTCATTTCTTCACTGTTCTTGCCTTTTATCTAATTTATCTGTATATGTATCAATGTACAAATTTTGTTAGTGCATTTGCCAGTTGCTCTCCTCAAACTGCAAGCAACTTATCTGGTTTCAGGTGCAGACATTGCTAACATTTGCAACGAGGCTGCCCTTCACGCTGCGAGATTTAATAAGAAAAACATTTCACAAACAAACTTTGATTATGCAGTTGAGAGAATAATAGCAGGTATTATTTTAGAAATTTCCTTTTCTGGAAGTAAAGTTTAAGTGAAATATTTCAAGATATGATCTAATGCCTTGAAGTTACTTGTTAATGAATGATAGAAGAAAGGCTAAATGATAAGAAGTGGCATCACTCTCGTTGTTTTCAGGAATGGAAAAAAAGAGTAACCCAGTATCACCTGAAGAGAGGAAAATAATTGCGTATCATGAAGCAGGACACGCTGTTGTTGGCTGGATGCTGAAACATACAGAGCCAATTTTAAAGGTTTCTGCCAGCTTCAAATGTTTCTCTGTATTCTAATAAGTTCACCATGAATCAATTCAGTCGTTTGAATTACGTTGAAATTCCGAGCCAATTGTAGTTAAGGTCGATCTTTCCTTTGTCTCAGGTATCAGTCGCTCCAAGGACTAACTCAGTGCTTGGATATACGCAGCACCTACCCCTTGATATCAAGCTATTCACAACTGAACAGGTAAATGTCTAATGTCTTTTTTGGCTCTGCCCCGCACGCCGGGGCGAAATATTAGCATTCATTGATTTACGTGTATTGCTGTTCATTCTGGTCGCATTGCGGTGTTTCTTATTTGCTACAAATGTCCCCGTTTACAAGTACCCGTTTACAAAAGAAAGAGAACGCTATCTCTGTGCGAGCCCCGGGATTTGTTGCATTTGTATAGGACTGGTAGGATTTTTGCGGCTCTTTCCTAATAATGCTTTAACCTGTAGTAAAGTGAAGATTTTAATCTTGATGAGAGCTGTAATTTTTCTCATTTTCTTCTCTGATAGCCTCGTTTTAATTTTGTAGCTTTTTGATCGCATGTGCATGGCTTTGGGAGGGCGCGTCGCTGAAGCATTGACCTTTCAAAGAATTACTACTGGTTAGTTTGATAAAAAACTCAAACAAGCAATCTGAAATCATCATTTTCTGAAAGTTTGTTTGTGTGAAACAATATCAAGCGTTAAATAATTTGAGTATTGAAAATTGTATATATAAGACAATTTAGGACGATGAATTTCAACGGATACTTCTTAACATCTTATAGAGTTTAAGAAAAATTCTTGTTTGAAAAAAATATTTTCTTCTTTGTTTAATCTTTGTTTAATCTTTGTTTAATCTCTGATATGGGACGTTTGCAAAGATATCATACGTCAAATTTTATACTACCAGAAGCAAAATGTTTTTGCCTTGCGGGAGGGAACAATGAAACATGTTTAATTGTGAGGTAGGGGCCAATGAACATATAATACCTCGTTGATTTTGTAGACTCTCTCTTGTTCCAAAAGGAGGCATTAGAAATGTATATACTCAATCTCTATTTTTGTTATTTTGTTGAGTCAATGATTTTTAGTACAGAGCTTAGAAATGCTTATTTTTAGGGGCCGAAGATGATTTACGAAAGGTCACTGAAATGGCTTATAAACAGGTCTGGTATTACTGTAAAATTCAAAACCATTTCACATTTCATGTCTAAGTTCGTTTGATCTTTACTCTATACACAGACTTGTGTGTATCTTCGAGTATTTTGCACTAATTGTGTCTTTGCTGGTTCTATTTTGAGCAGGTTCTATTTTTTATTAAAGATTTCATTCTATGAAATGCTCTTTCATTATCATTGCACATTTCCATCTATACGTTTCCACTGTGTGTAGGTACAGAGTATTTTTAATCTATTGATCCATTTCTGTGCACTTTGAATGGTGCATTGAATGGTGCTTTATCTCGTCGTGTTGATGTTAATCTTGTCGTGTTGAAGGTGCTGTCAGGCTCGATCCATTTCTTTGTACGTTCTTGCATTGAATTGTGCATTGAATGGTGCTTTATCTCGTCGTGTTCGATATTAATCTTGTCGTATTGAAGGTGCTGTCAGGCTCGATCCATTTCTGTGTACGTTCTTGCATTGAATGGTGCATTGAATGGTGCTTTATCGCGTCGTGTTCGATGTTAATCTTGTCGTGTTGAAGGTGCTGTCAGGCTCGATCCATTTCTTTGTACGTTCTTGCATTGAATTGTGCATTGAATGGTGCTTTATCTCGTCGTGTTCGATATTAATCTTGTCGTGTTGAAGGTGCTGTCAGGCTCGATCCATTTCTGTGTATGTCTCGCATTGAATGGTGCATTGAATGGTGCTTTATCGCGTCGTGTTCGATGTTAACCTTGTCGTGTTGAAGTTGTTGTCAGGCTCGATCCATTTCTGTGTACGTTCTTGCATTGAATGGTGCATTGAATGGTGCTTTATCGCGTCGTGTTCGATGTTAATCTTGTCGTGTTGAAGGTGCTGTCAGGCTCGATCCATTTCTTTGTACGTTCTTGCATTGAATTGTGCATTGAATGGTGATTTATCTCGTCGTTCTCGATTTTAATCTTGTCGTGTTGAAGGTGCTGTCAGGCTCGATTCATTTCTGTGTACGTTCTTGCATTGAATGGTGCATTGAATGGTGCTTTATCTCGTCGTGTTCGATGTTAATCTTGTCGTGTTGAAGTTGCTGTCAGGCTCGATTCATTTCTTTGTACGTTCTTGCATTGAATTGTGCATTGAATGGTGCTTTAGCTCGTCGTGTTCGATGTTAATCTTGTCGTGTTGAAGTTGCTGTCAGGCTCGATCCATTTCTGTGTACGTTCTTGCATTGAATTGTGCATTGAATGGTGCTTTATCTCGTCGTGTTCGATGTTTATCTTGTCGTGTTGAAGTTGCTGTCAGGCTCGATTCATTTCTGTGTACGTTCTCGCATTGAATGGTGCATTGAATGGTGCTTTATCTCGTCGTGCTCGATTTTTATCTTGTCGTGTTGAAGTTGCTGTCAGGCTCGATCCATTTCTGTGTACGTTCTTGCATTGAATGGTGCATTGAATGGTGGTTTATCTCGTCGTGTTCGATGTTAATCTTGTCGTGTTGAAGTTGCTGTCAGGCTCGATTCATTTCTGTGTACGTTCTTGCATTGAATTGTGCATTGAATGGTGCTTTATCTCGTCGTGTTCGATTTTACTCTTGTCGTGTTGAAGTTGCTGTCAGGCTCGATTCATTTCTTTGTACGTTCTCGCATTGAATGTGTGCATTGAATGGTGCTTTATCTCGTCGTGTCGTCGATCGATTCATTTCTGTGTATCTTGTCGTGGTTGAAGTCGTGCTGTCAGGCTCGAGCCATTTCTGTGTACGTTCTCGCATTGAATGGTGCATTGAATGGTGCTTTATCTCGTCGTTTTCGATATTAATCTTGTCGTGTTGAAGGTGCTGTCAGGCTCGATCCATTTCTTTGTACGTTCTTGCATTGAATTGTGCATTGAATGGTGCTTTATCTCGTCGTGTTCGATATTAATCTTGTCGTGTTGAAGGTGCTGTCAGGCTCGATCCATTTCTTTGTACGTTCTTGCATTGAATTGTGCATTGAATGGTGCTTTATCTCGTCGTGTTCGATATTAATCTTGTCGTATTGAAGGTGCTGTCAGGCTCGATCCATTTCTGTGTACGTTCTTGCATTGAATGGTGCATTGAATGGTGCTTTATCGCGTCGTGTTCGATGTTAACCTTGTCGTGTTGAAGTTGCTGTCAGGCTCGATCCATTTCTGTGTACGTTCTTGCATTGAATGGTGCATTGAATGGTGCTTTATCGCGTCGTGTTCGATGTTAATCTTGTCGATGTGTACGAAGGTGCATTGAATCATCGCGTCGTGTTCGATGTTAATCTTGTCGTGTTGAAGGTGCTGTCAGGCTCGATCCATTTCTTTGTACGTTCTTGCATTGAATTGTGCATTGAATGGTGCTTTATCTCGTTTTGTTCGATGTTAATCTTGTCGTGTTGAAGGTGCTGTCAGGCTCGATTCATTTCTGTGCACGTTCTCGGATTGAATGGTGCATTGAATGGTGCTTTATCTCGTCGTGTTCGTTGTTTATCTTGTCGTGTTGAAGATGCTGTCAGGCTCGATTCATTTCTGTGTACGTTCTTGCTTTGAATGGTGCATTGAATAGTGCTTTATCTCGTCGTGTTCGATGTTAATCTTGTCGTGTTGAATTTGCTGTCAGGCTCGATTCATTTCTGTGTACGTTCTTGCATTGAATTGTGCATTGAATAGTGCTTTATCTCGTCGTGTTCGATGTTAATCTTGTCGTGTTGAATTTGCTGTCAGGCTAGATTCATTTCTGTGTACGTTCTTGCATTGAATTGTGCATTGAATGGTGCTTGATCTCGCCGTGTTCGATGTTAATCTTGTCGTGTTGAAGTTGCTGTCAGGCTCGATTCATTTCTGTGTACGTTCTTGCATTGAATGGTGCATTGAATGGTGCTTAATCTCGTCGTGTTCGATGTTAATCTTGTCGTGTTGAAGTTGCTGTCAGGCTCGATTCATTTCTGTGTACGTTCTTGCATTGAATTGTGCATTGAATGGTGCTTTATCTCGTCGTGTTCGATGTTTATCTTGTCGTGTTGAAGGTGCTGTCAGGCTCGATCCATTTCTTTGTACGTTCTTGCATTGAATGGTGCATTGAATGGTGCTTTATCTCGCCGTGTTCGATGTTAATCTTGTCGTGTTGAAGTTGCTGTCAGGCTCGTCAACATATGGTTGCCACATAGTAATGATTCTGGATTTGTTTGTAATAGGTGTGTTAGACCTTTTAAAGAATTACAAGATTGGTTTTTCTTCCTTGAGCCATTTTTCAATGGAAGGAGAATTTAAGAGAAGACATTTTATCTACGGTGCATGATACTTTGCTGCCATGATGATCTCCAATCGATACAGCTCTGATTTCAATATTAACACAGTGGCCGTGTAGAAGAAGGAGAAAGTCAGAGAAGCCATGCTGGTTTTCGTGTTAATTATTTTGTTATCGTTGGTTGGCTGGCTATCAATATGGTTGATAACACTATTTTGGAAGGTGCAGTCGTTGTTTTGTAGTTATATGTGTTTTTCTTTCTTTGTAAATTTTTTTTTTTAGAAAAGTATCTTCATTTTCAGATTGTCACCTTTGGCATGAATTCTCGCATTGGTCCTATATCTTTTCCATTGAAGAAGAATACAGATTACGGAAAAAAGCCATACAGCGATAAGTTGGCCAGAATGATAGACGAGGTGACAGCTTCTCATCTTGTTATAAATCTACGTTCTTTGTTGCCACTCCGCTTAATGCGATCATCAGGCATTTTTATAAACCCATTTATTTAATAAGCAACAAGAATGTAGTGCTCCAGTTTCTTAATCCAAAGGCGAATATGAAGTACTCGTGGTTTTCTTGAGAGCTACTTAATATTACTAAGCTAATTTCTAACCACTGATCGCCGTAGTTTCCCATAACAGAATAACTTTGCCCAGCGGCAGCTAAGAGAGACTTCAGAACATTGGGAAGAACAAGATCCTTACTTGAATCAGCAATCAGAACAGCTAGATGTTATGAAGATCAGAATTTTATGCTTGAGCTGAAGGATGGAATGCTCTAAGCCGAAGGATCAGAATGTATCCCCAAAATTTGCGGGGTGTCCATAATCAGGCCCACAATATGAAAAATGTTCAGGTAGACGCAGGCCAGATAAATCCATTTTTTATAAGAAACAAGGATCAACAATGTGTATTCAAGTTTCATTTTGCTGAGGTGAATTGCAGTACTCGTTTACGATCACAGTTGTGGTCCTATAGAGAATTTTCAATGATGTGAAAAAGATTTTTCCTATATTGAAACCATTGTCGAAGATAAGAGACTCTTGAAGGTGGTTGTGAAGATTTTTGACCATTTGTCGCTGTTTGTATTTTGTTTGTATTGTATGTTTTATGCCACCAAGTCAAACGCATGGATTTTATAAATAGATGGCTGTAGTTACAAAACAATTAGTTAGTTCAATTGATAGACATATAATATTCTATGGAACAGTGAGCGGGTTATTTAATCATTAGACATGTTTTCCATTACAAATTCTTTAAAAACAGCATTCTCTTTTGATAGAGATTTGAATTCATCAAATATTGAATCATCTTTTTCAAAACTTCGTAATTTGTTATTGCATGGAAGCTAAGCCATGTATGGGGTAAAGCTTCCATGAAGCAGACATCTTCCTGAATGTTGTATTCGAATTTATTGTCTAGGTAAAAACCATTCAACCATTTATATAAACAAAAACGTCAAAATCTAGATTTTTGAAAAACCCAAATCACATATTTAAGGAAAGCGTATTATAACCAGACAAGTTTGTCTATATTTCTGTATAATGAAGGAGACCCGAAAATATGTAAACTTGAATACGAAAAAATTGAGTCTGTTCCTATTGAATTTTTAATCTTCGTGAAGTTAACATTATTTGTTAAAGTGTCTATGCAGCGAAATTTTATGTCCTGCTTTTTTTTGAGAGTTATATTTTCCTATCTTTTCTGATACGTTTGACACCAAAATTGTCATTATTTGACCAGCAAAAGTGTGTGTAATCAGAGTTTGAAATTAGGTAGTGCTTGCGAAAATCAAGGCCAGTTTGTGACGTCACACTGATGAGTCGGGCCACAGCAATCAGGAAACTGCGGTTGTACATGTAAAATTTGCTGCTGGTATATACATTTGTAAAACTTCTGACACCATTCGTTGTTTGAGCGATTGACCGAGCGAATAAACGACACGTTTTGACACACAAAATCAATTCCTTTTGTTCCATCCAAAGCTAAGACGTACTTTTACACAATATCGAAACTTAGGTACTAAACAGCCTTTCACAAGCACTGTTACGCCATTAAATTATATATATATGAAACGAAACCTCGAGTGCTTTCACAAGCCACTCGGGTTGAATGCCATCAGCCCTCTCTTAGCCTTTCCATCCATTACCGTTCTGTGTGTGTGTGTGAGTTAGTGTCTACATATTTGATAGCAGTGGCCTTTCGCAAGCACCACGCTTCTCTCTAACTAACTAACTAACTCTTTCTCCGTACTCTACTTTATATAACAGCATTACAATATAGCAAACTAATATCAATAATTGCCGGTGTTATTGTCGGTATCTATCGTGCAATACGTAAATGAACTAGTAGGAGGTGTTAGATATATTAGGATACGCGGGGGAACTTTGTAGAGCAAAAGGGCATGTAAAATATTACTATACCGGAAAACATGAAAAACTAAAGCGCGACACGCTAATATTTCCTAATCAAATAGAAGCATGAACAAATATAAGCATAAACGCAAGACTGACCTAAAATGAAATAAGTACCTATATTACATACCTCCCTATCAAGGAAAATGAATCGTCCTCGATTCTTAAAGTGAATCTAATGAAAAATTAATTAAACGTCCAATGAATATTTTGTGTCCGTAAACTAGAAATCGACAAGTCCTGTGATTGAGATATTTGCCAGCTACTGGGTTTGACTATGCATCTCTGGATGGTATGCAGGGTGTTCGAACTGTCGTCTCGTGAACAGTTGTTCGTCGCCTTCCATCTTGAGGTACATGTCCTAAACTGATTCGTGAATCTGGGTTCTGGTCTGTTTCCAGCACCATATAATCCCACTTCTACTGTCACCATTGTAAAATTTGCTTTTTGGTCACGGAATTTAATTTTCTAAAATCAACACAAAAGCGTGGGGACCCATCCTTCTTAGGTACAATCACTAAAGGTTGTGACCACGGGCTATCAGACGGTTGAATAATACCAGTCTGCAGCATACTATCTATGTGCTTATCGACCATTTCTTGTTGGCTATGGGGAGTTCTATATGGCCTTTGTCTTATGGGTGGGGTATCCCCCGTATCTATTCTGTGCGAAAACCTATCAGCCCTACCTAAATCTATATCCTTGGTTACAAAAACGTCTTCATATTCCGTCAGAAGTGAAATTAAACGAGACCTTTCATCACCGAGTAATGTAGAATCAGACATGTCAATATCATTTAGCCATTTGAAGTCAGAATTAAAAGACTCACCGACTTTCTGTCCTCCATTGATCTTTCCATCCACGATTTCGGCCATTCCTACACAAGTGTCTGAAAAAACTTTGACTGGAAAGTTATTAGTATTTACCAATTTAACAGGGATAGTTCCGTTCTCTACGGGAGCAATGCTTCGTGCAGGGTAAACAACAGATTCATTCTTACAAAATAATTCATATTTTGGCTCAAGTAGGACTGTACCTTGCAACCCTTCGATACTTCCCTTTAAAATGGCTTCACTACGTGCGGGGATCTCTAACGATTCTACAAGATTAACCTGTACCTGCTGGGGTTTCCTAACAACGCTGATAGGTATCCTAGTCTGACCAATGCAAGCCTGTAAGTTGCCTAAGTCTATGGTTGCGCTTGACTTGGTCAAAAAGTCGGTACCAAGTAAGCAAGAGTACTTAAAATTACTTACAACGTAACACTCAACCATCCAACAACTATCTCCTAAATCCAAGGTTACCGTGGTACTGCCTAGAATAAGCAATTCTTCTCCCGTAACAGACTTAGCTACAATGTTACGATTAGTGAGAATGGGAGGGTTGCGAGAATTGCGATTAACTTTGCTAAACAAATCGCTACTTATGATTGAAATACCTGATCCCGAATCTAATACAATTGGTGTGTCGTAACTTCCAATCTTTGCATTAAAAGTTACACACTGACATGATTCATTAAATAGAGAATTTACACTAATACCATTCTGAGGATTTTTGTCCTTATCAGCTACCACACACCTCAGGTCTGCGTCGTGGGTAGCGTAATTCAGTTTTTTTGGTTCTGGCGTCCCTGTTTCTTGAAACATGCTGTTTCTGAATGTCCAACTTTCATACAAAAACCGCATATCGGTCTGCCATCCGTGCAGCGCAAATCTCTGCTCATCTGGCTCCTAGTTCTTGTTTGGCGTTGTTCTATGTTAGCGGACATCAGTTTTTCCATCATAGCCTCCAAGCGATCTATGCGTTTCGTCATGTCAGTTTCCGCGCTTTGGACTGACGCAACCGGGACTGGACTGACAATGGTTTCCTTTTTGTCCGGCTTCACCCATGGTGCAGCTCCACTTACCACCTGGTCGTGGATTTCTTCCCTTCTCGCGGTAGAAAGGGCATCCTCGAACCGTTTAGGGTCTGCGATCAGCACTAGTCGTCTCAAAGATGGGCGTAGTCCGTTCACAAAGTGCTCTCTCATGAGGGTGTCTTGGTGTCGGGCGGGCATGTCGGCATACGCTTTCCGTACCAAATGCTGTATGTCTCGTCCAAAATCGTTCGCTGACTCTTCTTCCCCTTGTTTTCTTGTGAAAAGGTCTGAATAGAAAAGCCTCCTCGCTTCCTTCGGTAGGAAATGATTTTGTAGGGCTTCTTTTAGCAATCCCAAGTCGTTCTGGACTTCTTCTGGAAGCTCATCCCAAAAGTCAGCGGCTCTTTCTCTTAAAAATGCAGGAAGCACATCTATCTGTCTTTTTTTGTGTCCACCCGTTAGCTCTTGCTGATCTCTCGAACGCTTTCAGCCATTTTTCCACATCTTCGCCAGTTTCGCCGTAAAATTTCGGTGGATTGATGACGTTTCGACCACTGTCTTCGAACTGATGCTTCGCTTTGGCTCCACCTTTACTCATGATTTAGATTTATTCGAAAGTTTATGTACACGGTAGTATATATATAGTCAGCAATTGAAGCGTAAAGAAAAATACGTAGCAGTATACAAAATGTTCTTTTATTTACAACTTACGATCGTGTTCTTTCGGTCTTGGTTCGCGAGTTCCAACAATTTTAACTGAATCTGTATCCAACTCAACTGTCACCAGTGTGAGGGACTTCGTATATTTGGCTAGAATGATTTTCCGAGCGGTAGAAAATGCTAAATAAAACACAAGATTTGCTTCTCACGAATACAAATCATAAAAACGTTAACTTTTACAAGTTTGATAGCAGTGGCCTTTCGCAAGCACCACGCTTCTCTCTAACTAACTAACTAACTCTTTCTCCGTACTCTACTTTATATAACAGCATTACAATATAGCAAACTAATATCAATAATTGCCGGTGTTATTGTCGGTATCTATCGTGCAATACGTAAATGAACTAGTAGGAGGTGTTAGATATATTAGGATACGCGGGGGAACTTTGTAGAGCAAAAGGGCATGTAAAATATTACTATACCGGAAAACATGAAAAACTAAAGCGCGACACGCTAATATTTCCTAATCAAATAGAAGCATGAACAAATATAAGCATAAACGCAAGACTGACCTAAAATGAAATAAGTACCTATATTACATACAGAATAATTTCTAATGACGGAGATATGAAGGAGAATTGTGCAAATGGTGGTACAAGCATCAAAATTTCAGAAAACACCAAGTTTGATACGCTGAAAAAGATATGATATAGACCCAAATCATATCTTGCCCATAAGATCTATTTTTAGACTGGGGTACTCCGGTCAAGACCCCTAATTGTACCTTTGGTCATAAACGGGGAACGCCAGGCCATAGAAAGTTGAAGTTCACAATAAAAAGACAGTTTAACTAGAAAAAAAAGATGTGATGTAGACCCGATTCATAATTTCCCCTAAATTCTATTTTTAGACTGGGGTACTCTGGTCCAGACCCCTAATTGTACAATTTGCCATAAACAGAGAATCCTAGTTCATAGAAAGTTGAAATTCACAATACAAAGGCAGTTTAACGAGCCGAAAAAAATATAAAATAAACCCAAATCATATGATGCCCCCTAAATTCTATTTTTAGACTGGGGTACTCTGTTCCAGACCCTTAGTTGTACAATTGGCCGTAAACAGAGAATTCCAAATCATGGAAAGTTGAAATTCACAATATAAAGGCAGTTAAACGAGCCGAAAAAGATGTAAAATAAACCCAATTCATTTAATGCCCCTAAATTCTATTTCTAGACTGGGGTACTCTGATCCAGACCCCTGGCCACAAACGGAGAACGCCAGGTCATAGAAACTTGGAATTCTCGATATAAAGGCAGTTTGACATGCAGAAAAAGATTGGATATCGAACCAAATCATATCTTGCCCCTAAGTTCTATTTTTAGACTGGGGTACTCTGATTCAGACCCCTAATTCTACCACTGGCTATAAACGGAGAACGGAAATTCTCAATATAAAGGCAGTTTGATACGCTGAGAAAGATGTGATATAGTTCCTATTCATAACTTGCACTCTAAAAATAGAACAAGGGGAGCAATTTTCATGGAGAGGGTCCATATCCTATCTTTTTAAGCGAATTAAATTGCCCCTTATTGCAAAGTTTCATGCTATTCCACCAAAGTGAGACAGAGATATGATAATACCGTCAATAAAGGTCTAGGGCAAAGTACCCCAGTCTAAAAATAGAAAAGGGGGCAAATTCAAGTTGGGGTCTTGCTCCTTTCATTTTTAGCGTATCAGATTGTCACTTGTTACAAAGTTTCATGTTATTGTACTCACTTACAGCAGAGATATCGTAATATCGCCGCTAGAGTCTTGGGGCAAAGTACCCCAGCTAAAAATAGCTGAAAGGGGCAATTTTCATTTCGGTTCCCTATCCTATCTTTTTCAGCGTATCAAACTGTCCATTATTGCAAAGTTTCATGCTAGTATCACAATTTGCACAATTCGACCCAATAAGTGATTTAACAGACCTGTCTAAATGGTTTTGCCTCGACTCATCACTGTGACGTCACAGCGGGAAATAAAATTTCGCAACGCAACTGCAAAATATGCATACTTTGACACTCAATAATAAAAGAACCATTTAACTTATCGGAATTCTGTTTTTTGTATAAGAACAAGGGCGAAGGATTCTATAGATTTCTTTTAAAATATTGGAACGGTAAATTTCGCTGCATAGGCACTTTAAAAGGCTCTAATTGGTCAAAACACTGTCGGTGAGGCTAGCCTTATTCTCTATTGGCTTATTTCTTTTTGTCTTTGCATCAAACTTTGTCAGCAATCAGTTATCTTCGAACATTTCAGAGTTTGATGCTATCACAAAACGAGATTCAGATGGCCAGAAGCCTTACAAGTCCCTATGCTGTATATTTATCTAAACGTCATATATAGCTCAAGATTGAACCACAAATGTTATTCCCGAAATCTTTCTTTTTTTGTCACGTGCCATTAAGAGAATATCTAGAAATAACTTTCAATGAATTGTTCATTGAAATTTATAGTATGATTACGATATAAAAGCGATTTAACCATCTCTTTGCTTGTCCATAAATTGTCTTTTAGGCCAGATAATCATCAACTCGCTTCACCGCGTCATAAACATCCTTTTATTATGTTGCATAAAACATCAATATTTGAGCGCACTGATGGGCTTTTTCTTTTAGGAGGCCAGTTCGTTGGTCAAAGTGGCCTACGAGAAGACAGAAGAAATAATCAAGAGAAACGAAGAGATGCTTGAAGAGGTTATCTTACTCTTAACAAGCTTCGCTGTTCTTGATAAAATCTAGTTTAAGCTATGTCTACGTCGTAGGTGAAATCGGAAAGTCCTTCACTTGTAGGGCTCTTCATACCTGTTTGCATCACAAGAACACTTAAATTGTCTGATGCCTTCACATGTGGCTATCAAAGTTACGATTGGTCAAAGTTAAAAACGTAACATGTTGTATAACTGTATAAAAAGACATTACAATGAAATCCCTGTTCATTGTGACAGTATATGTCAATCAAATCCCTAGTCGTTGTTACAGTACATGTCAATCAAACGCCCTGACAGTACATGTCAATCAAATCCCTAGTCGTTGTTACAGTACATGTCAATCAATGAAAGAGTCATCATCATCATCATCATCATCATCATCAATTAAATTAACTAAAGTACAATTTAATACTTAAATAAGCTCTTTACGTCTAAATGACAAATTAGAGCTTTTTACGAAAAAAAAGAAAATTAATTAATTAATTAACAGTAACAACAAGTAACAGTACGAACATGATTAAGCGACAACTATTAAATTTTATGTAAAGAAAAACAAACAAGGAAAGAGAAGCAACAACACGTCAATCAAACCCCTGTTCATTGACAGTGTATGTCAATCAAATATAATCTTTGTTATAGTACATGTAAATGAAATCTCTGTTCTTTGTTACAGTACATGTCAATCAAACCCCTGTTCATTGTGACACTACATGTCAATCAAATCCATAATATTTGTTATAGTACATGTAAATGAAGTCTCTGTTCTTTGTTACAGTACATTTCAATCAAACCCCTGTTCATTGTGACAGTACATGTCAATCAAATCCATAATCTTTATTATAGTACATGTAAATGAAGTCTCTGTTCTTTGTTACAGTACATGTCAATCAAACCCCTGTTCATTGTGACAGTACATGTCAATCAAATCCATAATCTTTATTATAGTACATGTAAATGAAGTCTCTGTTCTTTGTTACAGTACATGTCAATCAAACCCCTGTTCATTGTGACAGTACATGTCAATCAAATCCATAATCTTTGCTATAGTACATGTAAATGAAGTCTCTGTTCTTTGTTACAGTACATGTCAATCAAACCCCTGTTCATTGTGACAGTACATGTCAATCAAATCCATAATCTTTGTTATATTTCATGTAAATCAAGTCTCTGTTCGTTGCGACAGCACTTGTCGATCAAACCCCTGTTCATTGTGAAGCGATGTGTCAATCAAATCCCAGTTGTAACAGTGCATCACACCTTAATAATATATTTAGTCAACTCAAACTAAGAATGTTATTCGACGAGCTAGTTTTTTTTGCAAGTACCAACGGTTTTTTACATTTCTGCCCGGAATGACACCCCATGCATGTTTTGTTATTCATTTCATCTTTTTTGTAGCTTGCTGCAAAACTCCTGAGCAAGGAAATCCTCAACTATGACGATTTAGTAGCCATACTTGGGGAATCACCTCATGGTGATAAAAGAGAGACATTTGCGAACAAACTCAGCCAGGATGATGCAAAGAACTGAAATAACAACTTTATACTAAAAATTGTAGTTTAATGGAGACTATGTAGGGCCCGCGCCACCAGTTCTAAATCTGAGAGCAAGCAATGTTATGAAATTGTCCTCTTAACCTCTTTAGTCCCCGTTGTAGTAAAATTTTTGCTGACACTGTTTACGTGTGGATTTTGATGAACATTTGCGCTGATTTAAATCTTTCATTCAAATCTTAAATGTTGCATTTGCACTCCTTGCCCCAACCGAGTGACGCGGGTTCTGCTTTGGCGAGGCTGCTGCGTGATTCTTTATGTGCTTCTTTAAGTAAGTTGGTAGTACCATCTGATGTACCATGTCTAGCATTCCAACAAGACAGGTCAGGTCCTCGAAATCATAGCAAACGTTGGAGAGTATGTTATGCTGTCATTTTACCATGTCTATTTTAAAGGAGCAGTAGAGCAAGGGGTTATAACATGAATCTTAGTATGCAGCTTGTTTTTCAGATTGTACATTTTTCAATTTCGCATTTCATTGCAATTAGCTTTAATTATAATAGTGACAGAAGAAACGCTATTTTCTAGTTTCCGTAGCAACAAACGTCTATGAAATGATTTGAAAATGAAAGTTATGATTTGTTATCAAAATGTTTCCAAATGTTTTCAAAAGTCATTGGCAACTTTTCAGTTACTGGTGTCATTGGAAAACAAGCAGGGGTATCTAAATACTAACCTGTTGTAGTTTTTCTTTGGAAAGCGATAAGCAGTATCTTCACCTAAAGGTGATATTTCACCTAAGTCATTTTTTTTCAAACCGGTTTCTCGTGGCGAGTGAAAATATTTTGCAATAGTTTTTGCAAATCTGGCTTGCTTGCAGTGAAGAAACTTCTTATTGATCTTCATGGATTGTTTTATTTTCCAATCTTTGACACAAATATTTTGTGTCGTAGGCGGTTACCGTGGTCCCAATTTACGCTCTTGTCAGAGATCTGGAGATGCGAAATACCATGTAAAGGTCTTTAAGACGGTAACTCTTTGGGACAAAACTCGTTTTCTACGGGTTCTCTATTTCGCTTATTTACAGTAGAATTACGTTTGCAGAAGAAACATTTAAACCTTTTTGCAATTTGAATTTTCAAATGTGTTAAGGGAGAAGGGGGGCGGTGGGGGAAGGGGGACGGTGGGCTTTCTTCAGATAATTTACAGACGTTTAACCTGTCGATCCAAGATACGTATATCTAGTTTTGATAACCAATTTGTGCAGTGATAAACGGTATAAGCGTGCAATGTTAAAGCTAACTTTATCGTCAAAGCTAGAAAATTTTCCATATTTTTCACAAACGCAGGGTAAACATATATGCAGGGTCTCAAAGAGCAGGGAAAGGGATGATTAAATGCCCTACGGCCACCAGATGAAAGAAACCTCATAAAGTAAAGAAGTCAATATAAAGAATTGAATTTAACTTAACACAAGTATGGCTGAAAAAATACTAAATTATTTTTAATGAAAGACGATGACTGCAAGAAATCATTCGGAAATCATTCGATTCATTTGATATCGGATTGGCCTTCTGTTAACACGAGAACGAATGAATCCGATATGCTTCATACCGTTTTTGCGTTTTCAAATGAATCCGATATGCCTCTGTTCTCGTGTAAACAGCCGAATACGATATGAAATGAAAACGATGCCTCATTATCAGAAACAATCTCGTGTTCATTTGCACATTTGGCGCCTTTTTTAAAAACAAAATATTCAAAGATGGACGCCTACAACTCGACAATCAGCTCTCTCATGACTATAATCACAAGTATCGCGAATGCTATGGCCTTGAATGTCCAGATGTTTAACAATTTATACATGTGCTATATTGCCAGAAGAAAAAGTTTATTGAGAATGATTTCACTGTCGTCTAGGCCTGCAGTTAGTAAAGTTAGAAAAAAAGAGCAAATAGAAGGTTTTGGGAGAATCCAGGAAGGGCGAATGTTTGGTGGCTAAACCTGTTGAATGGGATATCCATGGATAATCGATGGAAGAAAAATTTAAGAATTTCACGAACGAACTTTTTTAAACTTTGTTCAGAACTTCGTCCATTCATCACATTGCAAACAACCAACATGAGGATTCCTATGTCACCTGAAAAACAGTTAGCTCTGACGCTTTATTATTTGTCTGATGGAGGTCGGATGCAAAAAACTGCCAATGCATTTGGCTGTGCAGTTCCAACAGTTTCTAGAACTGTCAGCAGAGTGACTACAGCAATTTCAACACACCTTGTGAAAAAATACATAAGTATTCCAAAAACAGAAGAACAAGTCCAGGAGATGGCTTCATGTTTTTACAATGCTTTTGGCTTTCCTCAGTGCATTGGGGCTGTTGATGGAACCCATATTCTAATCAAAAAATCCCCAGATAATCCTATCGACTTTATAAACCATAAAGGTTTCTACAGTTTGAATGCTCAGGCTTGCGTCGATTATAGATATTGTTCTTTGATGTTGACATTAGATGGCCTGGAAGTGTACATGATGCAGGAGTATTCAGCAATTCTAAGATCAATGAAATGATGAGAGATGGAATGATACCAAAATGTCCAAGAGCAATTGTGCAAGGTGAAGATTCTGTTCCTGTGTGCTTGCTGGGGGATCCTGCTTACCCTTTGCTTCCATATGTAATGAAAGAATTCCCTAAAGGTGGCAATACCCAGGAAGAGCAATTTTTCGGGTACAAATTATCATCTGCAAGGATGAATGGATGGTTGAAATCAAGATTCAGTATTTTGAGAAAGCCAATTGATATTAATGTTGCATCTGTCCCAAAAACTGTACTTGCATGTTTTATCCTCCATAATTTTTGCGAGATGAATAATTAGTGTATTGCAGATATGAGTCAAATAGTAGCAGAAAACTATGACAATGCATTCCAGCCTCAGTTTGCAAATAGTGATAGTAATGAGTCAGATGGAAAGAAAAACAGAAAAATCTTTATGAAATATTTTGAATGAAAAGGGAAAAAGATATTCAACTGTTAAACACTAACCAACTTAATATGCAACAAAATCAGAAAAATACACTGTTTGAATCTTTCTTTCAGAAACACGTTTTTTTCTGTTAAGATAAATATAACAATGTTCACTAGCTATTTAATAAATTCAAGAATGACTCTACATTTTCATTTCTTGTTGATCTGCTTGAAGATTGAGCAACATTACGTTGTAGACCTTGCTGTTGAAAACTGAATTTAGGGCTTGATGAAGGGGACAAGATGTAATTCATGGCATTTTGATTCCCTAACAACATGTTTTGTTGGTGCATCTGCATTGTGCACATTCTTTGCATAAATTCCATGCACCCTGTCATTGCCTCTATCATGCGCTCCATTGAAGTTGTCATTTTCTTTGCATCTTGCAAAAATTCTTTGTCCATTGGTTCAGCCTGTTCAGCAAATTTTCACTTCAGAGAAACATCTTCTCTCATCAAACTCAACTGCTGGCTTTCAAAAGATTTTTTGGACATCATATTTTTTTCTTTTCGATCTTTCAAAAATTTAGATATTTTTTCTCGCCTGTCCACTCTTTGTGGCTCATTTGAACTATCACTAACTTCCTGTCTATCTTCTGCATTACCCCTGTTATTCCAATGATTTCTTCAGCATTCTCATCCTGGAAAGCACTGTCTTCTTCAATGGATATATCCCCAGATTCGACTTACTGTCCTCTGGTGAACTAGTATCAATACCTCCTATAAATATAAAGTTTTTTGATTATATTTTTACCAGGAATAATCTTTTACCACTGAAAGCATAATAGAATGACATAACAAAATTTGCATAATTATTGTATGCATGGGCAGGTGAAAAGTTACATTATTGGAACAATTTTTAATGGCTTATCATAAGAAACTATTCAACACACATCTATACAATACTTGCCTTGAATGCTGTTTGTGGATGGTGAACCGGACCATATATCCATGCATAGGTCGTAGTAGGTCATTATGATACGTTCTCCATCACTTCTCTTACCAAAGTCGACAGCCTTCTTGTACTTGACACGCAACTGCTTCTTCACTTTTGCGGCCACTCTCTCTTTAGTTATACTGTCAAGAACAGACAACTTTGGGAATTCTTCCTCTGATTCTTTTGGGTACCTTTCGATAAACAATTCTTTTATCTTGTCATATTTTGATTTGATGCTTTCCCAATCCTTTCCTTCGTATGAGCATTGCGAAGAATAAGCCTTTACTGTTTCCAGTAACAGTTCGATTTCCTGATCAGTCCATGTAAAAATATCTTCTTTGGTTTTCTCTTTCCCCATACTGAGTTAGTTTAGTTATAATTTCGCAAAGTTCTTGTTCCCTGAAAGCTTCGGATTTGGCGCCTAGATGGCTTCCTTGGCAAAATAACAAAATGCTACTGCGCTGAGAATGTAGAACAAAGGCGAAATTCCCGCAGCGCCCACCCAAAACGTATCCGTGTAGACAGAGCCCCAATCTGATATGTAATGTGTTTACTTTTAGCGCTGATGCAATGCTTTTGTGCAGGCTTGCTGTAATTAGATATTTTTAGGATTGACTGGACTGTTGACAATAGACGCTGTGGCCACAGCAACAAAACGAGATAACGCTGCTTGATTTTACGTAATTCCTTTGAAATATCTTGTAATCGTCACGGTTGTTAAGAAAACTGTTTATCGTATCTAAGCATTCTATTTTGGACATGTAAACCTTAACTTGTATAAAAGGGGGTAGCTGAAGATGCAGAGACAGATGTGAGCGGGGAGCTCTGAGGCCGGTCAGCAGGGTATTTTCTGAGAACGTTGGCTTGAGTCCCGTTACCTTATTTACATTAGTATTTAATATTATACTTTCACATTGATAACTTCAGTATTTTATCTTCTCTATATTTTGTGTTACATTCCTGAAACTATTGGGCGTGGTTGGGTGTGACATAACTGATGACAGGGGTGGGATCCAAAATCTCTAGTTTAGATGTCGCAGCGCAGGAATTCCATAGACGCTGGTTACGCAGCATCTGAAGAAGCACGGGAAATAAACGAACCGTTCGGGAGACGTCGCAGTGACATAACAGTGATGCTTTCCTCTCCATGCAGACAGGAAGCTCAGCAAGGGAGTCCAAGGTCACCTGAAACATCACAATATTCTGGGGAAACGAGGAGAAACACTAAGCGATCGATTGTGGACATCCAATACTTTGCGGGACGTCGAAGTGATGATGTAAATGATTGGTTGGAGCACTGGGAACTTGCGGCCAGAGTAAACGATTGGGATGCAGAAGATGAGCTGCGGAGACTTCCACTCTACTTAAAGGACAATGCTCGAAGGTGGTTCGCAAGACAGAGTGAAGAGTTAAAAGGAAACTTAGATCAGTTAAAAAACAGGTTAGAAGACTATTTCAACAATGAAGACATGCGCCTGTTAGCAAGAGGAGCTTTAGCGGAAAGAAAGCAGAGGTCACGAGAAAGCGTGAATGAATATGCTGAGGCTGTCGAAACATTGGCCAGGAAAAGTTTCCCAGCAGACTGATTCAACGAAGCGGCGTGTGAAGCCTTCATCAATGGCCTAAAGCCTGAAATAAAGTAATTGTTATGGGGAAGAAGATTGAAGGAGTTTGAGGACGCTGTCCTCGAAGCACAAACGCGGGAGATGTTTTTGGATTCAGAGTCTATGCCAAGGAAAACAAGAATTCTGGCAGCCTTAGAAGAAATGCTTCACGAAGACTCCGAGGGTGAAGACTACAGAATTTCAGCTAACAAGCAAAGAAAGCAAACAATGGCTCCCGTGGAAAAACAACAAACTCAGGGCAATGATTTGAATTCTTTATGGAAGGCTATTGGTCAACTGACGGAAGATGTTAGAAGATTGGCTGCTAAAAATTCAAATTCCGTCGCAGCACAGTATGCAACAAAGCCAAGAATTGCCAAATGTTGGATATGTGGGAAGCCGGGCCATGTGAAAAGAAGTTGTCCCGAAGCGAAAAGGCAGAACAGGGAGAATGGGGGAGACTGACTAGCCGTTGGATCAGCTGGTGAGAAAAAGAGGGAACTCTCATCAGATCAAACCTTGGCCTCCTGTAACTACAAACAAATACAATTATTTGCATTGGACAATGATGCCATACATGAGCAACGTTTGGTGAGAGAAGGTGCATGGGTATCTGGAAAAATAAATGGTTTTCCTGTGGACTTCATGCTGGATACTGGAGCAGCGGTGACGGTGGTGAGCAAAGAAGTTTTTGACCAGGCTTTTCCCGAGGCCAATCTACAAGAATCAAATGTACAACTCGTTTCAGCTAGTGGTGACCCTTTGAAAGTGATTGGAAAGACGGAAATGATACTGGACCTTGGCCATCTTCAAGTGACATTTCCTGTAAGGGTCATAGACAATTTCAGATTTCAGTGTCTCCTTGGCAACGATTTCATGGCAAAGCATGGCCTACGTATTCAGTATGATACGAAGACTGTTGTGTTTAGCGATGGAAAATGTGTACCTTTCTTCCAACTGGCTGGGAAAAGATACGCATTCTTGTGTACAGATATGCTAGTGCCCCCTGAGCGAGCTATGGTGATACAAGCCAAAATAAATGGGGATGAAGAAGGACTGCTTCTGTTTGCTGAGAGACAACCAGGAAAATCAACAACAAAGATCCACGTGGCAAGTGTGCTGACCAAATGTAGAAAAAACGGAAGAGTAGCACTTGAGATTATGAATGCAACGAAGAGTCCAGTTCAACTGAAGCAAGGAGATGAAATGGCAGAGTTGGAACTTTTCCAGGAGATCAAAGCAGAACAAGTCAAGGACAAAACAATGACAGTGATAAGACCTTCTGATCTAAACATTGGGCATCTCTCCACAGAAGAAAAACAACATTTGTGCCATGTTTTAAACGAAAGTGCAGTTGCTGCAGAAAAAACTTGGACGAACCACGGTGATGGAACACAGTATTGACACTGGTTCTGCTTCTCCAATAAAGCAAAGACCATATCAGGTACCAGAAACGAAGCGAAAGATCATAGAAGAAGAAGTACGAAAGATGCTAGTTGCAGACATCATAAAGCCTTCAAAAAGTCCATGGTCCTCTCCAGTTGTTTTGGTCACAAAACCTGATGGAACAGCGAGATTTTGTGTGGATAACAGAAAATTGAATGCAGTCACAAAGAAGGATGCATACCCTATTCCAAGGATTGATGACACCCTTGATGCACTTGGCAAAGCAAAGTATTTTACCACATTGGATCTGGAAAGCGGATACTGGCAAATCCCAATAAAAGATGAAGATAAGGAAAGGACTGCATTTTCGACTTCACAGGGGCATTGGGAATTTCAGACCATGCCATTTGGTGTCGTCAATGGACCAGCTTGTTTCCAGAGACTGATGAACTACGTTCTAACAGGACTTCACTGGACACACTACACTGTCTGGTGTATTTAGATGATATCATCATCTTCTCAAGAACATTTGAAGAGCACATGGATCGACAGTAAACTGTTCTTAGCAGACTCAGGAAGGCAGGCTTAACGTTGAAACCCCGCAAGTGTCAGTGGGTACAAAGAAGCGTCAAATATCTTGGACACATCATTTCAGAGGATGGAATACGTTAAGCAAGCATCGTGAAGCCACTTACACAACTGACAAAAACATGTGGACAGCCCAAGATATTCCAGTGGAATGAAGAGGCGCAAAGAGCATTTGAGCATCTGAAAATGTCCTTGCTTACCGAACCTGTCTTTGGATTACCAGATTTTGATCGAAATTTTGTGGTTCATATTGATACAAGTGACTATGGCCTGGGAGCAGTGTTGGCGCAAAACTTTGTCGATGGCGAAGCAGTGGTAGCATATGCAAGCAGACAGCTGTCAAGTAATGAAAGGAATTATTCAACGATTCAGAAAGAATGCTTGGCGATCGTATGGGCGTTACAGTATTTCCACCATTATCTGTTCGGAAGAACATTTGTTATTGTGACGGACCACCGACCCCTCAAATGGTTGCAAACAATGAAGCCAAAGAGTGCTCAGATGGAAAGATGGATGTGTGACCTGCAAGCCTATTCTTTTGAGGTGAAATACAGACCTGGAAAATGCAATGGTAACGCTGACTTCTTATCGAGATGTCCTGTTGAAGAAACGAAGATGGAAGTTGCAGTCATTTCAGAAAAAGATGTCATGAGCAGCCAACAAGCAGACGAAGAGTGTGCAGAAATGATGTATCGTTTACGTGATGGCAATAATCACCCACAAGAAGACAGGAGTGAGCCAGAAGGACACAAGAATCCATATGTCATTGAAGACGGCGTACTGTACCATTTGTGGACTCCTGTTCGGAAGGGGAAACAGTTACGAGTGAGAAAACAGCTGGTTGTGCCAAAATCGGAAAAAGGGAAGATTCTTGTCCAGAACCACGAGGAAGCTGCACATCCAAGATTTCAGAGAATGTTTGCAAGAATAAGGCAGGCCTACTTCTGGAAAAGTATGAAGAGGGACATCAGTAGACATTTACAGAATTGCTCACTCTGTGCAGAAAGAAAAGAGCCAAAGAACAGAGCACATGCACCACTGAAACCAATTAGAGTATTTGGACCACTGGAACTTGTTGGAATCGATTATGTTGGACCGCTACCTGTAACAACAAGTGGTAACAAGTATGTCCTAACTATGCAAGGCCAATTCTCAAGATGGCCAGCTACTTATGCCGTTCCATAAATATGTGCTGAGACGACAGCAAAATGCATCGAAAGGTTTGCGGGGGACTATGGCTACCCATGTACAATTTTATCTGATCGTGGGTCAAATTTCATGTCATCTACATTTAAAAGAGCTTGTAAGAAGATGGGAGTTCGGTTGAAAAACACCTCCCCATATCGGCCATAATGTAATGGCATGACAGAGAGGTTCAATGGGACCCTGAAAACTGCATTGGCAATGTATACAAACAGCAAGAAAGATGACTGGGACGAGCATTTAAGAGACATTGTGTTGGCTTATAGGACAACCCCACATACGATTACTAAAGAAACACCTGCGTTCCTAATGACCGGCAGGGATTTCAACGTGGCGCCAGGAGCATTGAATGAAACCTCCAACTTGGATGTACTCCACCGATTTTGTAAATGAACGAGAAAATGCACTGAGAGAAGCATATACTCTGGTCAGAGAGCTGAATCATAAAGAAAAAGAGGGACAGAAAACTGTTGATGATAAAAGAGTCACAGCTGAAGATCACCAGTATTCAGTTGGCGATATGGTGTATTTAAAGAACTATGATAAAAGCCAAAGTACGGGTTTAAATCTGCAACATTGGCTTGGACCATATAAAATACAACGTGTCATATCAAGCGAGAATGTTGAGTTAGATTTGAAGGATTCCAGAAGAAACAGGATTGTTCACGTGGATCAACTGAAAAGGTGCACAATGGAGCAGATGGACAAGGTCAAAGACAGAGTCAGAACGGTCTTGGACAAGATGAGACAGAGAAACCAAAAGGGAAGATTGGAAACAAAGTTTTTCGTTGAGCTAGATGATGGTGAGACCTTATGGGTACCTTCAGAAAGTGTAGCAGACCGATTAATCGAGGAAATTGAACAGTCTTTGAATGTGAAGAAATAGTGACAAACACATTTGTCTTATATTTTTAGATTAAAACCATGTACTATGTTGTTTAATCTAAGGGGGGCGTGTGTAATGTGTTTACTTTTAGCGCTGATGCAGTGCTTTTATGCAGGCTTGCTGTAATTAGATATTTTTAGGATTGACTGGACTGTTGACAATAGACGCTGTGGCCACAGCAACAAAACGAGATAACGCTGCTTGATTTTACGTAATTCCTTTGAAATATCTTGTAATCGTCACGGTTGTTAAGAAAACTGTTTATCGTATCTAAGCATTCTATTTTGGACATGTAAACCTTAACTTGTATAAAAGGGGGTAGCTGAAGATGCAGAGACAGATGTGAGCGGGGAGCTCTGAGGCCGGTCAGAAGGGTATTTTCTGAGAACGTTGGCTTGAGTCCCGTTACCTTATTTTGTGTTACATTCCTGAAACTACTGGGCGTGGTTGGGTGTGACAGATATGATATGAAAACGGTATCGTGTAAACAGGGAGAAATTGCATATCGGATTGGGAAACCGAATCCGATATCAAATCCCTCTTTCCAGGAGTTCTTCCGCCCGAAGCCGTTGACCCCTGGAGTCGTAGCTCATCCGCCCTCCTTGCCGGTGTACTATGCGTTTCTGCATGGGCATGCGTTTCTGCATGGGCCGAGACGCATATGCGTTTCAAGTGTTACAGTGTAATGGCGGACATGCAGGGCCTAGCAGTGAATGGCGTGAAGCGCATATGCGTTAGACAGGACACAAATGTGTTTCAACGGATGTGCGTTTCCTAACAACTTTTAATAAAGGTTTCTGAAATGATCCATCGCCACAAAACCTTAATAACAAATTTAGACTTGTAAGTTAGAAAACAGCAACTAGCTAACATAAAGCTAAGAATATGTGATAATATCATGCGTTACACGGATAAAATTATGCAGATTTACACAAAGAGCTTCCCCCAAAAAGATTGCCATAATTCAAAGCCAACGATATAAAATTAGTTCCTGGTATATGACTATTATTTGGTTAAAGAACCAGAAAAAGGAATTCTGGGCAATTTTTGAATAAATCACAGATGGTATAGAATTCCTACCATTTTGATAAAAAGTAAACCAGTAGTAGTTGATTTACATCCTCCACAGCTCTATTTTCAGTAATATTTTAAGGTTCGCAAATGAATAAGGCTGAAAATGCTTACCAATCACTTACGAAAAAATATAAAATTTACTATTAAAAACATAAATTAGTGAAATACTTGTTACAATAAACAAACCAAAATTTGAATAAAATATCTTAACTACTGTTGCAAGCTTTGCATTTATGAGCTTTTATAAATATATATTTTGAATATCTAAAGGGAGTCTGAGTTTTTCAACTCTGGTCATAGTGTTTCTCGTACTTTTTCCTACAAAAATGATCGTTTGATATTAATTCCAAGGCAAGTTGACAATTGTAGTTCATCAAGAGACGTTAGATTGTAAGGAATTTTTTCCACCAAAGCTAGCTTTATGAAGCTAGAACATACATAGATGTGATATTGATTTGTAGACCTCTACCAAAAGCAAATTCAGGTTCAACTGATGAACGCTTAAAGAGCTATCAGTTTAAATAATTTTTCAAAGCTAAAAGCATCATAAATTTATAAATAACGAGCAATGTAAGTAAATTGTACCAGGAAATTATATATATATATATATATGTATACATATGCATAAATTCTGTATTTGCGTATATGTATATATATATTTATTTTTACTAGCTTTTTCCATATATTTCTTTTCCATGCTCTTACATCCGCCTTCCTATTCTGTTGGTCGAATTCCATATTTCTTTAACGTTTTTTAGTTCTATCATCGCTTTTCTATCTTACTTGATAACGGGCTATGCTCGAAACGTCGTTAATTATTTTAAAAAAAATTTTCCTGGTACAATTTACTTACATTGATCGTTAATTAAATTCATCATATTGTACCGCACGCATTTTAGTATATTTATGGAATCAAAAATATATACTATTATAGGCCTTTCTCTTAAATTCAGTTTATCTTATAGTTCAAATTTCTTTCTCGAAACACCCAAATCAGCAGGCAATAGCCAATCTGAGACATCAACGATTTTAGTTTCTCAGGCTCCATCAAAAATGAAATACGAGTAAAAGCATGACTAGATGTTTTATAAAACAGGTGGACATGTTTTTAAAGCTCAATTTCTTATTCAGATTGATGCCTTATTGCTTCTTCTCATCACCGAGGGTGTCGCCAACAAAGGGTGTGGGGTTCAATGGAAGAAAAATTGTAAGTAGTTCAGAGCCCTTACGTCTTCAGAGATCAATAAAGAATCAGGCAATGATTGTTACTCCGTTGGTTCATATGATATTCAGGGACAGATTTACCAGGAGGGGCTGTAGGGGGTGCGCCACCCCCCAATATTTTTGTGTCCTTTGGTAAATTTTTTTGATTCCGTTAAAAACATTTTTGGTGGTCAGTAGCGAAAAAATAATGGAATAATTTACTCTTTTTATCTTCTTAACTTCTTCACCTTGAAGCGAAAAGTTTAATTTCTAAAATGGGCCTTTCCATCCTTTCCCAGTTACCTGAAAGGTGTGGCACCAAAATCATTGCCGCTGAAATCCGTCCCTGATGATATTCCCACGAAGGTTTCAAGATTTCTTGTTGGTACTAAATCGAAAAAAGGCCTCTCCCAGTGGCAGCTTTTTTAATCAATTTGGGGGCACTACTTTTCCAAGTCCCACTGATACTCGATTTGGCCCGGGGAGGAGGGCGGTTCTTGTAATCGTAGATGTTTCTGTAACGGGCTAAAGCAAATTTGCTTTTTTGAAAATTTTGTAGCGCCGCATGAAGAAAGTTGAAATTGTAAAAGCTATGAATTGAACAATTACTGTTTACATCGACTTTAAAACAATAATAATATCACTAATCTTTGAGTCTAAACCGTTAAGAAACATCAAGATATAAAACGTTTAGTGTTTGAAAGGGCATGGTTTTTATAATTTTTCCAAGGTCAAGTCTCGTGGGCCCCTTCGACAATATCCCCATCAAGTCTTGCAAGTGTCCTTAGAAAGAACAGGAAGAGGTGCTTCGTAGACTAAAATGTTCAATTGCAAAAAGCTCTTTCCGTAGAAGGTATTTGCATTGCTTAACCCTCTCATAAGTCTCTATTCAAAATGTATTAAAAGCCTGCATTGATAGGCTGCTTAGCCCCTAAAAGATTTTCTAAATTTGTGCGATTATTCATATTTTTCCTTTCAAAAAACTGGCATATCTTTTGTCAGCAATAATGTAAGGCTTAAACATCAATACATTAAAACTTTTTCGATAGCGCCATCCCTGGCAAAAAACAAATTCTCCAAACATTTTTAATACTGCCAAAAGGTTTAGGGGTACCGATAATTGGGATGTAGCGGTTGAAGCAAAATGGTCGAACAGGGATTTCCATAAAAATACCAATATTGCTTTTTGGTGAAAATTACTAAATTTAAATTTTTAAGCGAGCTGAGGGTTGCGAAAACATATATTTAAAATAGAAGGAAAACAAAAAAATTTCAAATACTAAAGGCAACTTGTGTCGTAACTTAAATCGAGTCGGGCTAATTAATCCAACCTCTGTTATTAATATTTTTTTCACGATGATCGTCGATGGTGTTTTGCATTTAGACATCCGTTCCTCTCGTTATATGCCCCATGCAAAAACGCATGACACTGAAATTCTCTATGCGTTTCTGCATGGGCCTAAGGCAAACTACAAAAAATGATAAAAAATTCAAAAATGCTACTTGCATGGAAAAGTTTGACCTAGATCATATTCTCACAATCACTTCTTGTTAGTTAACATGCTTTTGCGATGAAATTCGATGGTGTTTTGATTTTAGATGCCCCATGCAGAAACGCATAACACTGAAATTCTCTATGCGTTTCTGCATGGGCCTAAGGCAAACTACAAAAAATGATAAAAAATTCAAAAATGCTACTTGCATGGCAAAGTTTGACCTATATCAGGTTGTTGCAATCATTTCTTGCTAGTAAACATTAATTTGCGATGAAATTCGATGGTGTTTTGATTTTAGATGCCCCATGCAGAAACGCATAACACTGAAATTCTCTATGCGTTTCTGCATGGGCCTAAGGCAAACTACAAAAAATGATAAAAAATTCAAAACTGCTACTTGCATGGAAAAGTTTGACCTATATCAGGTTGTTGCAATCATTTCTTGCTAGTAAACATTCATTTGCGATGAAATTCGATGGTGTTTTGATTTTAGATGCCCCATGCAGAAACGCATAACACTGAAATTCTCTATGCGTTTCTGCATGGGCCTAAGGCAAACTACAAAAAATGATAAAAAATTCAAAAATGCTACTTGCATGGAAAAGTTTGACCTATATCAGATTGTTGCAATCATTTCTTGCTAGTAAACATTAATTTGCGATCAAATTCGATGGTGTTTTGATTTTAGATGCCCCATGCAGAAAAGCATAACACTGAAATTCTCTATGTGTTTCTGCATGGGCCTAAGGCAAACTACAAAAAATGATAAAAAATTCAAAAATGCTACTTGCATGGAAATGTTTGACCTATATCAGATTTTTCTAATCATTTGTTGCTAGTAAACATTAATTTGCGATTAAATTCGATGGTGTTTTGATTTTAGATGCCCCATGAAGAAACGCATAACA
>NW_027019698.1:13362275-13386404 GCF_013076305.1 Rhopilema esculentum
AGCAAGGAAAGGATATTATGCCTTAAGTATTCTTCATTGTCATAGAGGAACACAAACATACAGAGTCTAAAGAAATAGATCTTTGTTCTTGCATTCGTGTGTTCTTAAAGACGTAGACATTCGGCTTGTGCTTCATGCAGTAATGCAAGAATCAGATGTAGTCCTTATCTAAAAAACACTGATGTTCTTGTGCTTTTAATTTGGGCGTATAAACACACAGGTTTAACAATTATAACCATGAGAGATTCGTCAAAGTTGGAAGCATTTGCAGAAGCCTCGACAAATAACTGTGTTCTTCCCTGCCAGCATTCCATGCTATCACAGGGTGTGATAACACATCCTACTTCTACAGGGCTGGAAAACTTATTAACGACGATTTAAAATACCAGCATATTGAGAACTTGGCTATTTCCTAGAAATTTGCTAAGAAAGCCTTAGATGGCGCACGGGAGTTCATTCGAACGGTTGTATACAGTGACAAAAAAGTGAATTCTAAAACAATAAAATTCTATCAACAGATGAAAGAGAAGACATGTCTTTCTCTACTCAAACTGGCTTTATCAATTGGTGGAAAGAAACTATGTGGACTTTTAATTAGCCTCTGTTGAAGAAACATAGGAATAGGTTGTTGCCTTGATGGAAGCCGATATTATATTCTGTAACACGCCTCTGCTTACCAGTTGTGATGCAATTTAGTTGTCTAGAGGAAAAGGAATCGATGTCAACGGGGCGAAACTTAGATTTGAGGGCCGATTCGTGCCTTGGGTACAATTTCTTGTCGTTCTTCGTTGACTTGTTTAACTTCAAAGCTGCCTTTATATGTAATTGCTTTCCAAGAACTACACTGATCACCCAATGAGTATGAATCTTGTTAACGCATGTATACTTACGGTTAAATGAAGGCAACACCCATCTTGATAAATTAATCTTTGTTAAATTCAGGTATTAAAGCATAACTATATAGAAAATTATCTCTTTTGTTAGAAGCCTATATGGTAGCAATGCTAGTTAAAAATAACACTGCTACCTTCGCAGTTTGTACATCACATTAATCAATGAATGACATTTTAGGTCGTTAGTCAATATTTGATTGCTCTGCAATATTCAGACGCTGGTTCATTTTTGTAAAAAGGCAGCTAAAATGTTTAAAAAAAAAGCAAAAAGAATCATTGCTACGTTAACTGACCATTACTATTGAGTTAAATATCATTGAGTCATGGTAAAATGGATTGGGTATACCCTAAGTGCCAGAATCCGCTGAGTCATGATTTCCATGAATGAATTGACCTTGAACTGGTCACATGAACTCACCTCGTACTGATTGACAAAACAATTTCCATCAATAGCAAGTTGTCAACAACGGATGCAAGTATCACATGAAACAACAGCGATCACGCCGAATCCAAATGACCCCCTATAGAGAAGGCCTATTTACCATGACTCAATGCCTTTAAATCAATACTTGTAAGAATTTGTTGATAAAAATTGATTGTTTTACTATGTACCTTGTGTTGAAGTAGTACATTTTTGGGGTCATCTGCATTTGGCAAGAAATGAGTATCGAATTCATTCTGGTAGTAATTACCATACCACCCCAACAACCAAAAATCCTTGGCACAATTTTTTTGGGGGTGCGCATTTTTCTCTGTAAAATTCGATATTTTTGTCGAATTAATCCAAGAAATATTCTGTTAAAACGTTTTGCATTTAAAGTCTGGTAAAAGAAACTACCAACCAGAAAGGCCGAAGGTCAGAACTTCCACGGGACAGTACTTGAACCTTTGGCATTTGCAGTTCAGCGAACTCATCGATCTGTGTATTCCCACAAGTCACGACACCATCCACCACGCTCTTATCAAAAACTTTGCTTACGATTGACTGAATACTCAAAAGCTCGTTTTCCGTTTCAATTTCTTCAGTCGACTGGCAACCAATTACCGAGAACACCTGCAACAGCAACGATTTTATGTCCGCCATTGCTGCTACACGAACAGGTTTAGTCGTTTCAGTGACGGTATGCACCAGTGTATATTGAATGATTGATAGGGGTGCTCAGATGAGCCGAAATTTGGCAAACGGATTGGTTGAAGCCCCTTGTTTTGATTGATAGGGGTGCTCGACATTGCGGAAAAACATATCAGAGCGTGATGTGATTGGCTCAGTTGCAACTTTGACCTTAGAGGTTGATTGATAGGGGTGCTCAAGCACCCGTAGAATTGAAGTAGCTCATTGGCCGAGAGTGTGGTTTGATGGACAAGTAAAAAAATTGGTTCCAGGGCAGCTCGACATGAAATTTCTAGCTATTTATAGTTTAAAGCAGATACAGGTTATGCTAACTAACACATGACCTTATGTCATCAGTTTACTGGAAAATGCATTTACATCATCTAAAAGGATTCAAGACATTTTTCAGAGATTAGAGAAAATGCGTTAAATGTTATATCTCCGAAAAATCTGACCGGTGCTCAAGCACCCATAGCACCCCCCCTAGATCCGCCTCTGATGATTGAGTGCAAGAGGTATCAAGTCATGCTTGGCATGTAAGTGCTATTTAATATTGCACTCTCTAGCTGCTGTAAAAGTTGGAGTTCATTGCCGAGCGACAATGCTGACGAATCGACGGTCTTTCATTGCTGACGAAAGCTCCTCTTCAGTATAGCTTTTTTAAAGAAAAATTTTTATTAGAACATTTTCCTTTTGCATGCATTTTGTTCAATACTTCGTTTCCCAGGCGTGCAAATATATCAGCTCAAATGACATTATTGAGTTGCCGAATAACACAAAGGTCAAAAAACTTCAAAATCGAGGTAAAGCAACCTAAATTATGACCATGAGCCTCTGAATTCCACGTGCTTGAAAACTACAAAACCGCCATTTTGATGACGTCATGCAAACTTTAAATAGCAATAACTCGTTATCTGCAGGTCTGATAGAGTTTATTCTTTAGAACTTTTTGCTCCTATTACAATGCCAAACAAGATGGTTGGAGCGATTTTTCAAAAAAAAGAATTAAAAATTTTAAAAATTTGACGTCATCGATCATGTGTTACAAAAATGTATCCAAGGCTTAAAATATTCAGCAAGGCTGAAAGTATCCAAATCAGGAGCAAAAACTAAGGTTAGGCACTTTGCTCGATTGTTGTTAAAAATTTCCTGTCTATATGCTTTGTTTTGAACATTTCTATCATTTATGTCTGTAAGTTCTTCTGATGAACAGATACACTGTTATCATATCTTAGGAGATCTTCACTGCTAGATTTCTGATCTCTATACGTCATCTTAAGGGCTCGCTTGTGCAGTTTGTTGATTTTAGACTTAGTTTCCTACTATGGAACATCCATACCAAAGGACTTTATTTTGGTCCATATAGTGTGCAATATGTGACAGAGAATATAGCTTGTTGCTGACCTTTTGACATAAATTACTTACATTTTGCTCAAATGAAAGTTTGCTATCTAAGGTAACTCCTAACAATTTTTCCTCAGTACTATTGGTAATAGTAGAACTGCCAGTTTTGACCGACGCAGAGTCATCACTCACATTTCCAAATGCTAATAGATGACATTTGTCTTCATTGAGCTTCATATAATTGTCAGAGAACCATTTGATTGGATTCTTGTTCTAGTCTTGTTTTCAAGGAGCCAAGTTTTGATCAATTTCTTAAATTGTCTAGCATTTTGTGCTGCCTTTATTGATTCCGGGAGTGTATTGCAGATTTTAGGCCCTTGAAAACTTAATGACCTGATACCATTATTGGTAGTTCTGGCTTTTGGAATGTCAAGGGGGTTTTTGAGTCGAAGGTTATGACCTGTTGTTTTGGGTACAAAATAGTCTTTCATGAAAACAGGATTAAGGTTGTTAAGTGTTTTATAAACTACGAGCGCTAAAATTCTAACTGATTGGACATGTATGGTAGTTTCTTTCGAGTTAGCAAGTAAATCTTTGTACGAAGATGAATTATCCAAATAGGCTAGTCTTAATGCCCTCTCGTTAATCTTCTCGTTAATCTTGCCAATCTTTTTAAAGAATTTAACTGTTTAGCTGCTTTTTCACAGATCTTATCGATCTGAACATCAAGTAACGTTTTTCTCTATTTTAATTGCAAATTTTTGGTCAATTTCAAACTCATTTATGCATTTCTCTTTGCTGCCGATTGTGATAGCTTGAAATTTAGAGTGATTTGCAACAGGCCTTATTTTAAGGAAATTTGCTCACTGCACAATCAGGGTAGTTTTATAAAAAGATTACCTCTAGAGGTAGGCTGTGCAAAGTGCGTGTCAGAGGCACGCATGCAATAACCGGGTTCCTGGGGGCGCTGGAAGCCCCCCCACTGGGTCCAGGGCAGAGCCCTGGCAGGGGTCCAGGGACCAGAGCCCCCGGCAGCTCATGAGATTTTGCCATCTCTGAGGCCTTAAAATGGCTTAAGATCCTGAAAATTCTCTTTCTGTACGATGATATGAAAGCACAAGAAATACACATATAGCCAACCTACTAGCAGAATATCCCTGAGTAACCAACCCACTAGCAGAAAATGACACTCAGCAAAGTGCTCTCACGTGCCGCTAAATTTGATTGAATGTTTTTAATACCATCATGACTCTTCTTTTTCCCCTCCGCATGAAGGGAATACTGCCTCAATCAAGTCCATATTAAGTATTTTGGAGCAATAAAATGATCGAAGAAAGGGAGAGCAGAAAGGGAGAAAAGATGCAGAAAAGGATATGAGAAAACGTTTTTAAACATAGTAACTGTGAACTATTATGCACCAGAAACTGTTGATTTGTTTGCTTCGCTTTTCATACTATTACCGTTTTGTTCTGTTTGTTTATTTTTTGTTACTTTTTTGTCGTATGAATTCTTTTTTTGAACTAATTTATCACTGCACAATTTTCCATTTATTATGGCAAATTTTGGATTTATCACTGCACAAATTGGTTATCACTGAGCCTTAAAATAAGGCCTGATTTGCAATCATTTCATTAGATTTAAACCAATCAAGACATTTTTTGGTGTTAATTTTCACAAGTTGTAAAAGTTCATCAGTATTTGTTGCAGTGACAGATATCGTCATCAGCAAAATTACATAAAGACTCTTCAGTAAGGCTGTAAAAAATATCATTTAGGAAAATATTGAAAGATAGAGGTCCAAGTATTGATCCCTGTGGCACTCCTTGCCCAAGTTTACCCCAGGAGCTGTAATGACCGTTCACTTTGACTCTTTGCTTTCTATTAGACAGGTAGTTTTGGATATGTAAAAGAGAATTTCTACCTACACCATTGGCATGTAGTTTTGCTAAAAGTAGGTTTTTTGGTAGACAGTCAAAGGCTTTTGATAAATCCATAAGGACAGCGCCAATATGTTTGTTCCTTTCCAGTTCTGTTTTCTAGTCTTCAATAAGTCTAAAGAGAGCTTGCTGGGAAGAAAACTGTTTTCTATATGCGCAAAGAAATTTTGAAAATTTTTCTTCAAGAAATGGAGAAAGTTGGAGCTCTATTGCTTTTTCAAATACCTTAGAAAGTGTTGTGAGTAGACTTATTGGTCTATAATTTTCCTTATTGAAGAATCATTTTTCTTATAGACAGGTGAGACTATAGCCTTGTTTAAGAAGTTTGGAAAAGTTCCTTGAATATGCATTTATTTATGATGTTCAAGAGGGGTTGTAGGATGATATCAACTGAGACCTTTAGGAATTTTGCATTTATCATGTCGTGCCCGTGTGCCTTTCTGTGATTTAGCTTCACAATTATTTGTCTTAGGCCTTCTTTGGTGATCGGTTTAAAGCTTAAGGTTGAGTTATTTTTAAGGAATTTTTTGATTTTTTTATGCTTGGATACTCTTTAAAGTATCTTATGATTTCAGTTATTTATGGATTGAATTTGTAGTTTGACCAACGCTAACGAAATGGGTATTCAGAATCTCAGCACCTGACTGTGGGTCACTAATAAGACAATAATTCTCAAAAATTGTAATTTCTGAATCGCCTTGACCTTTAGTGAAAAAATATGGTTTTAATTTTTTCCAAAATGTTTTTGAATCTAGCATGCCTTCTTGACAGATTTTTGTAAAGTAAATAGACTTAACACGTTGACGAAGATTTGCACAATGATTTCGTTGTTCTTTATAATTTTGAAAATTGTCATTAGTTCAATATTTATTATAAACATTTTTAGGTTTTGTGCGTAACATTATTGCTTTTCGATGAATTTTGGTAAGAGGCTAATTGTTTGCTCGAACTATTTTGGATTTTAGAGGGGCGTGTTTGTTAACAATGCTACTAGAAATATATTGAAAGCTATTAAATGCTTGATTACCATCTTGTAGATGTTCACAAAGATTAAAAGGTGCTGCCAGCAAATCTTTGCAGAAACCTTCCTCTGTGAATTTACTTGAATCTCGGTAATGTTGAATTTTAGGGTGGTGGTGTTTAGGCAGAGACGATTTCAATATAGTTAGAATCCATTTGTGGAAATCACTTAAACTAGATTCAATTGCTATGCTATTTTTAAAATGATTTTTACGATTCGTTGAAATTAAAACAATTGATGATGATGGTAGTTTGGTTTGTAGCTCGTTGGTTCTTTTATAAGGTTAGTAAGTCCAAGGGAAGAGCCTATTGATTTCAGTGCTGTTTTTGTATCGATATTTTTGTATTGCAGGGGGTCGGTGGAATTCACAAAATTACGCCGTGCATCATTTCCTAGTCAATAATATCCTAGAACTTTCAAAAGCTTATTTGCTAAAATGCGTGTCCCCTCTAGTTTAAGGTGAAGTTCACTTCTCTTTAAATGAGAAAAGGGTTTAATATTATCTGTATCGATGAATGGCAAGTTGTTTCTATTGCAATGCTCCTTAAGATGTCGGTGGACATCAATGACTTTCCTATTCCAATGATCACCCCGCTGTACAAGGCTCGAAACATATATTGTATTCTTGTTTGTTTTCATATCACTTGCTAGATCCAGAATTCCAGTTGCAATTTCCTCTAGAGACTGTGAACTTCTGATAACGTTTGTGCCACAGTGAATAATGATGAACCTTTCCCCTACCTACGTCATGCCGCAATGCATTCTGTTATTATTCGACGCTCTTTGCTCAAATAATAAATAATGGAAAAGACGGCAGAATGTACCGAACAGCACATCCCTAGTTTTTCTTAAAGCTCTTGCTTTGGAAATGATGTCGCAGAGAGTCTTTCTGGTGTTGCGATTAGGACAAAAAGGAGGACTAGCAGTTCAATTTCGATGGACAAGAAGAGGATATTGGCCTCGAAAGATATATAGTTGACAGGAAAAGTTAGACAAAGTGTTTTAGGGTTATACCAAACTTCTGAAGTGAACAGCTCAATGGAAGACTCCTCGCTAAATCACTAACAATACTTAACAGCTTAAGTGCACCTTAGGCCTGACAGTGACAGAAGTAAAAAACATGGATATAAACTATGGAAAGAAGGAAATTTACTTTCGGTATTCGTGAAGCCCAATATTCCGGGGAGGAAACTGTTATTTCTTGTGAAGACTAAGGTTTGTCCTTTAATTAAAAGCATCTAGTATTAATGAAGATCTGTTTCCAATCTGATAGGAATATATCCAGCACCCTGCTAAGAATGATGAATTTCTTTGTTTATACTGCAGCAATTTGTCTTGAGCTCTTCTTGTGCTGATAGATAATTCTTGCCCCCCCCCACCCAAAAAAGGAGGGGTTTTATCTAAGCTAACACCATTTGACAAATCTTTCTTAAGATCAAAGCCTTTATCAAATTTGACAGGATCTTAGTCATCAAGCAGTGTATGACCTTACAGTCAGATGAAGTATAGTCTTGCAAATTGGTTTTAAAATTTTAAACCAATCCTAACAGTGGATAACCCTTGTAAATGGCTTTAAAACAAGCTATAGTACAACTGCTGGTTCAAAATTCTTTTTGAAAACAGTTTTCGTGCATCCAATTTTGAACATTTGTCCACTTTTTGCCACATAATGTCACAATCGTAACTGGCACCTCATTGCTCTTTCCGAAATTACAACTACATAATACTAGAAGCATTATCCCCTTAGTCCCATATCTTTCACTTTTCCGTTGGTTGGGCCTAGGCCTTATCATATCGTTGCTCGCTGTCAAATTACCGTAGGAACGACTTTCTGCAGCGCTGATTTCCAGGCAAGACCTTTGTGAAAACCTTGGAATGTGCTGCTCGGTATATTCTGCTATATTTTCCATGATTTGTTTGATTATTCGAGCAAAGAGCGTTGGATGATGACAGAACTTCGTCTGATCGCCGTACAAAACATAAACAAATATTCGCGGGTTTAACTACAAGTACCAGAATGCATTGCGCCATGACGTAATTAGGGGAAAGATCTAATAGGTCTTCGGGTTTCGTTTTATCGTGGGAATAGCGTGGCTATTCATATGATCAATTGTCACTTTAGAGTAGCTTTGAACTTTTCTCTTTTATTAACCATTAGTTGCCTCTGTCATTCTAAACCCTAAAAAAATCCTTGATTATGGAGTCTCTAATGATTTATATGAAATCTTTTGGGTCTGCATCATTCGTTGTCGTGCAGTCGTGGCTTTATTTTTCCTCTTCATATTTCCTCTTCAACCCACGAACAGAATGCGAGAAAGCACATGACACGCCCTATTCTCTCAGTGATCACGATCCGGTCGGAGCAGTTATAAAGAAAAATTGTCAAAAGTTTTCACCAAGGACAATATACAAAAGAACTTTTGCAAAGTATGAGGAAAATAGTTTCAAAAAAGATCTCCAAAGAACAAAATGTTGACAAAGCATGAACAATTTTCAAAAGGCTTTTGAAGTCAGTAATAGATAAGCATGCACCCCTAACAAATAAAAAGTATAAGGGCGTGACTATCCGTGGCTAACAAATAAAATTAGATCCAAAATGAATGAGAGGGATTACTAGTTGAAGAAAGCAAGAAAGATAGGAAAAGAAAATGATTGGCCCACATATCGTCGCTTACGAAATGCAGCAACTCGAATCATCAGATACAGCAAGGCAGCTTACACAAGATCTGTCTTTCAAGAAAACATTAACAGACACAAGCAGTTTTGGGAGGAAATTAAAAAATGGTATCCAGCAAAATCCTCAAAAGATCGAAGCAGCAAAGTTTTTGAAATAAATGGAGAAATTACTTCTGAATAGAAAACTATATCAAACGAATTCTGCATGTTTTTCGCGACGATTGGCAGAAAATTGCAAAATACTTTACCAGCAATAGTGAATCAAAGTTGGGAATAAGAACCCCAAAAAGGTAACCTTTAATTTCAAAATGACAAGCATCAAAGACATCAGAGACATTTTAACGAAACTAAAAAGAAAAAAGGCTGCTGGTAGTGATGATATACCAACATCGTTGATTGTTGATGGGGCAAACGAGATAGCTGGTCCTCTCTTAAAGTTGATCAATCATGTCTTGAAATGGCAATCTTCCCATGTACTGAAAAATGCTCTAAAATTACACCAGTCTACAAGTCAGGTGAAAAGACGATCATGGTTAACTATAGACAAATTTCTGTACTCCCTGTTATTTCAACAGTCTTTGAGCGGGTTGTGCACAATCAGCTCTATGACTATCTTGAGGCTAATACTATGTTTTCGGAGAGACAGTTTGGTTGTCGAAAGCGATCATCTACTCAACATGCAGTTACATTTTTCTCAGATTTCATCAGAACCAATATGGACAGGGGCCTTATGACTGGAGCTGTATTTATTGATGTGCGAAAGGCTTTTGACACGGTGGACCATGTGAGACTCCTATCTAAAATTCTTAATTATGATATTGAAAACAAGGAGCTTTGCTGGTTTGAGAGCTATCTGTTTGGTAGAACGCAAATTGTAACATACGATGGAGCCTTGTCAGAAAATCAAGCTATTTCCTGTGGAGTACCGCAGGGATCCATATTGGGTCCATTGCTTTTTACCTTACTAATAAACGATATCGATGAAAATTTAAGCAAGTGTGAAATGACCCTCTATGCTGATGATTCTGTTTTGTACGTTGCTGGTAAAAAATGTGATGTTATCGAAAGAAAGTTGAACAGTGATCTAAAACAGATTCCTAACTGATTTCTGCAAGTAAATCTCGTTATTAATCTTAAAAAGACCAAAACCGAGTGCGTCCTTTATGGCACACACCAGAGAACTTCGAAATCTAAACCTATGGAGATCAAGATCACAGAATCTAACATATACGAATATCTTGGAGTAAAGATGGACAAAAACCTGACGTTTTCTGATCACTTCGAAAAAACAATAAAAAAGCCACATCTAGAGTAAAGTTATTGTCGCGTATACGCCCTTACACAGCAGAAACAATTTACAAGGTAACAATTTTACCAATTCTGCTTTATTGTAACAATGTGTTCCTTCACATGGCACCATCAAAAAAGACGGTTTATGAGACCATTCAGAGACGGGCACTAAAAGTAATAAATGGCAACAGGGACAGTGTAAAGTTGGAGAAAGTCAGTAGTATACGAAACAAGATGTGTGCTCTTGAAATTTTCATAAGTTTGAATAGCGTATCGCCACACGCCTTTCGAAACTACTTCACTAGAGTAAAACACAGACAGTGTACTCGTGCCAATGCAAAAAAATTGTTTTGCCCAAAGTACAGTCAGAAGCAGGCAAGAAGGTCTTTTACTTTCAAGGAGCAAAGGTTTTTAATAAACTAACAGACGAAACGAAGTGTGAAACTTCAATTCTAAGATTTAAGACTTTTTGTAAAAATTTTAACTTCGACTTTTAAAATTCATTTTTATCGTGTATATAAATTTATTTCGGTAATCCATGTATATTTTAGACAGGTCCTTTTATTGATAATAGCACGTTGTTGCTGACCAAAGTTAACCAGTATAAATATGATATTACTATTATTATTATTATTATTATTATTATTATTATTATTATTATTATTATTATTATTATGGCTAATTAAGTGATTCACAGACACCTAGGTGTTAATTGGTCCGGATAATATAGGAGGGAGCAGTCAGCAACAAGCTGACAAAGGTCCCATTCTGTCATCTCAAGTTTACATAGACAATGTCTGTCTCAAAATTCTGGCTGTTCCTAGCAGTGCTGTCTTTTGTATCACCTGTAACTTTACATCAATTCCGATCTTTTCCATGTGCATTTCAAAACAATATGATATGCACCCTAATGTCCCAATCACAACAGGGATGACTGTCACCTTCTTCATATTCCACAGATTTCCGATTTGCTCCTTTAATGGTTGATATTTCTCAATTTTTTCTTGTTCTTTACCTTTTACCCTATTATCACAAGGAATGGCAATATCGATTATCTTCACATCCTTTTTTTCCTTGTCAACGACAACAATGTCTGGCCTTCTAGCTTCAACAACCCTATCACATTGAATCATAAAATCCCACAGTAGCTTAAACTTGTGATTCTCTAAAACTCCTTCAGGTTTCTGTTCATACCATTTTGTGGCTCTTTCAAATCCGCACTTTTCCGCTAACAACCAATGAATATACCTTGCCACATTGTCGTGTCGTCTTTTATATTCTGTCTGTGCCAGTTTAGCACATTCGCTCACCAGATGACTTACTGTTTCTCCCTTGTCACCGCACATTCTACATAAAGGCGTATCACTTGTTTTATCAATGTAGTGCTTGGTATAATTAGTGCGCAGCGCCTGCTCCTGTGCACTACACACTAATGCTTCAGTGCACCCTTTCAGATCTCCGTTCCTTAACCATGTCCAGCTTTTTTCCCAATCAATTCCGTCAGTATTCTTAGTAAATTGCCCATACATCGGCTTATCTTTCCATCGTTTCTCCAAGCGCCTTTTTGTCTCATTCTTATGTTCATTCGGTGCTACTGCCTCCTCAGTATTCATTGCCCCAAGGTCACTCACTTTTGACATAATATTGCCTCTAGCATGCTTCACATACCAAGCCAGGTTGTTTGTCTCATTTTCAGTACAATACTCACAACTTATCAGCCCCCTACCACCCTTTTTCCTGCTAACATAAATTCTTGCTACATCGCTTCTAGGATGAAGTTCTTTACTCATTGTCATTAATTTCCTGGTTCTTCTGTCCATACTTTCTAGCTCGTCTTTTCTCCATTTAATTATTCCTGCTCCATAGCGCATCAGGGAGATTGCCCAGGTATTTGTTGCTTTAATCTTATTCCTTCCATTGAGTTTTGACTGCATGACAAGTCTAACCCTTCTGAAATATTCTCTTTGAAATATTTTCTTCATCTCCTCTTCTTTTATTCTATCCAACTCTGTTATTCCCAGATACTTATATCCTTCTTCACCAACCTCCTTGATCTTTTCCCCATTGACAAGTTCAATCCCTGCACTTCCTGTTAATTTTCCCCTTCTTAAGGTCACAACACCACACTTTTTTATCCCAAATTCCATTCCTATATCTTGACTAATAAGGTTGACAGTAGATGTTAGACTGTCAATTTCATTCTCGTTTTTCGCGAACAACTTCAAGTCGTCCATGAACAACAGGTGATTGATCTTAACACCATCCAATGTATATCCCATTTTGACTTTTCTGAGGACTTCGGTAAGGGGTATCATGCAAATGACGAACAAAAGTGGTGATAGGCTGTCTCCTTGGAATATTCCTCTGCGAATATTTACAAGCCCTAGAGTTTCCCCACACGATGTCAGTTGTACTTTCCAGTTGGTCATCGATCTTTCTATAAAGTTAACAACATTGTCTGATACTCTATAGAGCCTTAGACATTCTATTATCCAGCTGTGGGGAACCATGTCGTAGGCTTTCTTATAGTCAACCCACGCCATGGCTAAGTTTTTATGCCTCCTTTTACAATCAGCAAGAATCGTCTTATCCACCAGAAGCTGATCCTTTGTACCCCTACTATTTCTTTTACAGCCTTTTTGTTCTTCAGGTAACATCTCATTCTCATCCAAGAACGTGTAGACATTTCCAGAGATGATTCCTGTCAACAGCTTCCACATTAATGGCAAGCAGGATATGGGTCTATAGTTATCCACTGCATTGCCATTTTTTGGATCCTTTTGACATAGCACAGTTCTGCCGGTGGTCATCCACGAGGGTATTTCTATTTCATCATTTATCAAATCATTGAGTTGGGCAGCAATTCTTTCGTGTAGAGATGTAAGTTTCTTTATCCAAAACCCCTGGACTCCATCAGGGCCAGGAGCTTTCCAGTTAGGTATCTTCTTGGCTTGCTGATTTACCATTCTAGTTGTTATTTCAATGTCATTTTGTGATAGATTAGGTTTGTTGTTTTTTAACTCCTCTAACCACTTAGCCTTTTTATTGTGCTGTGTTTCGTTGTCCCATATGTTCGACCAAAATTTTCTACAATGCCTGCCAAAAGTCCTTGGAACACCCTGAGATTTCTGTGAATTCGCGTGTTCCTTTCTATTTCCATGTCAACAAGGAGGGTGTTGCCCCCCTTCCCCCGCATACAATGTTGATTCGCTAGCTGAAAACCATAGCTATGTAAAAATGTATCACTTGTACATGTAGGATTATTCATATTTCCGTGGCACAACATTGTACAAGGGGGGAGGGGATGTTGCAGCTCGTGCACAACGTAAATTGTAGCAAGTGTTCCAAGACTTTTGGCAGGCATTGTACTTTCATCTGCATCTGGTGTTGTATTCTCTTTTTTGTCTTTACCCTGTAGTTGTTGAAATACCTTCTTTTGGTCATATTGAAACATTCGATTAATTTGGTATTGTCGCGTCCTTTGCTCGTACCTTCTTAGTTTGAGTGGAAGAGATTCAAACAGGAAAAGCATAAATTCAACAAGTGAAGTGTTTCTACCCGTTTCCGAGACCCATTCGACAACAAGTTATTGCTCACATGTTCAATGTTGTTGTGGAAAAGTTTGTAACGGTCTTCGAGGTTTGAAAATGCACCAGCGCAGCTGCAGAGCGATCAAAGGCCTTGAGGGTGAAACCTTTGAAACCGTTCAAAGCGAAATTGATAATAGCTATGATGGTGGATCGAACGCAGCTGAACAGTTGGATCGCTTTGATTATTCGAATGTGCCTGAAATCAAACTCGGAATTAAGCTACCAAAAAACGACGAACAATGGAAAACTGCCAACACCTACTTCGCTGCAACATTGCCTTTAACAGAAATCAACCCATCTAACGTCAACGTTTCCATAAAAACAATGAACTCAGTCATCTATGATTTTTTTCAGATCAATTATGGAGTATCAGACGACGTGATTAATACAAATTTAATTGAAAAATACAAACACAAGACAAAAAGTTCACTCAAGTCTTGCCTGAAATGTCTCAAAGAATCACAAGCTCCCCTCTGTGAAATTCGCTATGTATCTCGGCTTTTGCGTTCCAAGGTGGTACCAAACAGCGATACAAACAACTGCAATCATGATGCTGAAATCCAGAAGAACTTTTGGGGATATCTTAAGAAAACTCTTAAAAAGGACAAATCGAGTTTACCTTCCTTCAACGTATCTGTGTGAACCGACTTCTTCCGCACTTTTTTTTGTAAACTCAATCCCACAAAATCTTTCAAAGTTCCAGACTGGATCCCATCTCTATCTCTCCCTTCAGTTCCATACAATCTAGATCCTCCTTCTTACCATCAAATCACGAAAGTTGTTCGTCGAATGAAGTCGTCTGGTTCGCCTTGTCCGCTTGACAAGCTATCAATAATACCTTTTAAAAGATGTCCATATCTCCGTACATACATGACTGAGCTAATTCGAATAATTTGGAGTTCGGGTGATATACCTGAGGAGTGGAAACTGGCCTGCACAGTGCTTATCCATAAACGGGGCGATGCATCTAATCCTGAAAACTTCCGCCCTATCACCCTTGAAACCATTCCACTGAAAATATTCACATCTTGCCTACGCGATTCGATGTTTGCATTTCTCTCCGCAAACATGTACATTGAACACAGAATTCAAAAAGGGTTTCTTCCAAGACTGTCTGGAACATTCGAACATACTGCACACATGGCTTCTATCATTAATAAAGCTCGAATCAAACAGCGAGCTGTCGTCATCACATTACTAGACCTAAAGAATGCTTTCGGTGAAGTCCATCACAATCTGATCCCAGCAGTATGGTAGGTATACCTGGAGACATGATTCTGTACTTCTATATTTGGCTAAAACCCTTTCAACACCTAGAAACAGCTCACTTTACGCCGACCTGCCTTAATTTCTATCACCTTCTTTAATCACAGGCGACTCCTATCGACCAGATCTTGTCTTCGTAACTGAAGATCGAATCCTTTACATGCTAGAGCTTACTGTTGGGTTCGAAAGCAACATCGACGAAAACAGTACTCGAAAAGCTAGGAAATATAGCGATCTTATCAAGGAACTGAGCCCTGCCTATAAACGTGTTACCTTTGTTAACCTTTCTATGAGTGCCCTTGGCATTCTGGGAACCTCATCTACCTCTCTCTCTGACATGCTACACCAACTTAATTTTGACTCAAATCAAACTAAATCCATCTTGATGAAACTCATGAAAATTTCTATCCGCTGCACCTACTATATCTTCTGTCGTCGAAACAAACCATGGCTAAGGCCCGAACTAATTGACTTTTAAATATTGTAATGCAGATAAGCCAATTATATGATGCCTGTAAAAGCGAGTCGTATAATTGTAAATTTAAAATGTATTCAATGAAAATGAGATGTTTAAAAAAAAATTATTATTATATCCTCTCCATCCAAAGCATAAGCTGCTTTTTTTTAACAGCTATCTTCTCTCACAAGTTTCGTGGCACCTCACAGTAGCCGATCTATCAAATACCTGGATCGTCGAAAACCTTGATAATCAAGTTTCTGCATTTATCCACCGTTGGCTCGATTTACCCATAAGTGCTACTTTAAGTGGCATTATTCTGTCAAAAAACCAGTTCGGTCTTAACTTGATTCTTCCTTCTGTAAATTCATGCAGTGTCAAACTGTTTATCGTAATGCACTGAAATCCTCTCCCAACAAAAACGTCCAATCTTTGTGGAAAAATACCAGCCAGAGCATGAACATCCAATATGATGTTTACAGGAATACTAGAGAAGTATTGAAGGCTGTTAGATCAGAACATAAAGAGCTCCTTCAAAACCATCTTGTATCTCAAGGTACCGTTCTTTCCTTCATCTTTGACCACTCTCTTCCTATAGCCTCTAAAATATGGACCACGGTTCAAAGCGACATACCCAAGAACATTTATAGTTTTATTATCAAATATCTTAGCAACTCCCTTGCCACTCGAAAAAACCTATCTAAATGGGACATTACTCGTCCGATTGCTCTTTTTGCCATATGCCTTATGAAACGTTACTTCACATTGTTGCAGGCTGCAAAACATACCTCGAAGAAGGCCGCTACACATGGCGCCATAACTCTGCATTGAACTTCCTAGCACAGTCTTTAAAAGCTATACCTAATTGCTTTCTTTACGCAGACCTTTCAGGTTATCTCTCACCCTCTATCATAACAGGAGACTCTTTCCGTCCTGATCTACTTCTAGTCACTTCTGACCATCGGCTATTCATACTCGAGCTTACAGTAGGATACGAAACTAACTTGGATGTTAATGCTAACCGCAAAAGAGAGAAATACTCGAATCTCATTCACAGCCTAAGCTCAGCCTATTCTTCTATCATGTTTGTTAATCTTTCTATCAGTTCCCTGGGTATCTTTGGTCTCTCCTGCTCCTCTTTCATCGACACGTGCAACGCTCTAGATATCAGCGAGAATCATCTCCGCTTCATGATCTCCAAACTAACCAACTTAACTATCCGTACTACCTATTACATTTTCTGCCGCAGAAATAAATCTTGGAGTAATCCTGAACTTCTTCAATTCTAACGATCTCTGCTACTGACGACTTCTAAACCAAACAATGACGAACACACTTTTTCCTTTTTTTTTGTTAATTTATTGTGCTTGTGATAGTCTTTTTATTTGTAAACCCAGGCTAGCCAATTGCAAATTACCTTTGTAATAGTGAAATTTGTAATTGTAGTTTTAATCGAATTGAAAATGAAAAGTTTCCATTATTCCCTTGCTGCACTTTCCTTGTCACAGTTTGTTTTCCCTGATATTAACAGGCCGCCCCTCAGGTTGTTTTGAAATACTGAATGGCGCCCCGTTGGAGCTGACCGTATCTCCCACAGACAACGCAGGGAAGTCCAATTCTTTACCCTTGATCGCACCAAACCGATTCATGTGGATAAAACCAAAATCATTTGAAGTAACTGTTGCCACATTTTTGTCTTACCAGTATGATTTCGTGGAGGGTATCTAAATTTAACCTATTTTGAGTCTGTTGGGATGTTGGGGGGATGTTGGGGGGATGTTGGGGGGAGGGGACAAGATCTTCAACTAAACGTCATCGCCCCAAATCGACTGCAGCAATTTTGGCTTCGAAGTCTCAACATTTAAACACTCTGCAAGATTCATACGAGTACGGGACGGGGGGAGGGTGGCCTGGAGGGCTTCACCCCTTCCTAGGTTCGGGCAGCTGGTTTTTTCGGGCAAAATTTGGGCAGGAGCCTTCTCCAAAAACAAAAAGTATAAGAAAAACTTCATTTTGAACATGTTTAAAAAGCCCTGAGATGAAAAAAATCAAGTGGTCGTAATCGTAAGCACTTTCGGAAGTAATGGAATATGGTAAAAATCTATAGGGCCTAAAAACATAAAAAAGCGACAAGAACAGCAACAGCCCAATTAGTGCTTGAAAAGATTATCGAAGAAGTAAAAGAAAGAGGCTGTAATACTGTCATAATTGATGATACATCTGACTTTCATCAGCACGAACAAATATCAGTTTGTGTCAACTTTACACTGAATGGTGTCCGAAAGGAAGTTTTTGCTAAATTTTACAAAACTCGGTCTTCAGCAATTGTACAAATTTGGCTTAAAAGCGTGTGTAGAAACTCGTTGGCAAATGCTTCGACGGTTTAAAACGAGCTGGAAAGATGAGGGCTGGGCAAAGCGAATGGAGTACTATTCTCCGCTGAGCATCTATGTCCACTGCGTTTGCCATTCGTGGAATCTTGCAGAAAGTGAGTCAAAAAGAAATAGACTTGGTGTTGTTCAAGGTCTGTACAATTTCATTGAGACCACCACCAAAAAAACATGTATTTTCAAGAGAAAAGTTTTACATGAAACGTCATATAGCTAATAGGGACAAAGCGCAACGCACTAGGCTTGCCAGAGGCAGTAGGCAGAAGACTTATTTTCTTTGCAAGGATAAAGACCCCGAAACGCATCTATAAAGCAAAGCTCTGTTCCATTGTCTCTACAATGAAAATCTGTAGTAATTTGGAAATAACCTATGCTCGATTTAGTGATAGCGACTATCGAATTTTATGTGCGTTGGCGTAACTGAGGCATCTGGGGCCCTAACCAAAAAAATGCTACAAGAATTCTATTCACGGAAAGCAAGAAGATCACATTAAATGGAGTAGAGTATGTCAAACACAATAGAAAAAGATAAAAATGAGAATTATTTTCTCGTTAGTTAGGGAGAACTGAGCTTTAGAGCTTCAGTTGAGGAACTTTCAAAATTTTCAAACGTTATTTGAACTGGAGCAAAGCTTTAAAGATCGTGACGTAAAAGCACCCTGGGCTCCCTTTGGTCGGGGTCCCTTAGGTGTTTTAAACCACTGTTTCACGACAAACTAGCGTGCCTTGAGGTATTGCCTAGAGTGCCGTGGAAAATTCTCTAATTTCACTTAATTGGTCTATAAAATTGGAAAAAATTAATAACTATCCGTAAATAATGTGCCGTGGATGGAAAAGATTGAAAAACGCTGAATCAAGGTGCCCTAAACTGTGTTACGCCACTGGCCCGTAATTATGGAATGCAAGTGTGAATGCTAACCCATTCATTAAGCTTGCTCCTTCTACAAGTAGATCCTGAGTTTCTGACATCCTTGAAGTGGAACGCAAACTGTTCAATAATCATAAGAACAGGCAGGAAAGCAAAACAGTGTATGAATGGCTGAAAATGATGCAAATAATTTTCACAAAAAGATATCGATAAAATAATCGATATATTTGGTCACTGCCGTGAAAGAGATTTGCTTATTTTAATGAGAATGTGTTAAGTTTTAAAAATGCTTATTAGTTAACATTATTTTAAAAATACCAAGTTTAATTAACACTATTTACGTTGCATTTAAATCATTTCTTGACTAATATTAGAAGCTCACACGTGTTAAAGTATACTCCTTAAAATTTTGGGCGTTATTACTTTTCGGGCAAAAAAATTTCAGCCTCCCCTTCCTGAACTCACCCGGTACGCCTATGGCATGATTTGGCTATTTTTTCTTCAGTTCTTTCCTCAAGGCTTCGTTTTCATTCTTTAGCTGGATAATTTCTTCTCTCAAAATCATTTCTGTATTAATATCCGTCGGTGTACCCTTTAACTGCGACGCAGGCTACTTTTCCACAGCAATTTAGAGAGATTCGACAGTCTTCTGCAGCTGGAGGAATTCAGTATACGGCGTAAATTCGCCGGCACCATTGCAGCAAATTAACCTCAAATTGGTTCCCTTGTCAATTTTTCCGGAGTCAAGAACAAAGTACGAATCTTCTCCATTTTTCGTTCGATTTTCTATCAGCTTGGCCTCCTCCAGTCACATCATGGTGCTGGCCACGCCTTTGTGGTGGACTTTGAAACTTTTCTTTTCGAAGAGAGCTATAAAAGTATCCTCACTTGATCCTTTTTTATTTTCCCTTATTTTATTGATTGCTTTCATGATCTCGACACCAAGGTCCACTCTATCCCTACCTACAATGCCAATTTCTTCTGCCATGCGCCTTGGGCCTTGATGGGCCTATGCGGCAGCGGCCTCGAGCAGTAGATTTTGCTTTCAATGAAATCTAAGCTTGTCACACTTTCAAATCAAGTCAAATGCAATTAATAATACAACCAAAGAACCTGTAAATAACCAACGTCCATAAAGATAACTGTTTATATGTTGAAATTTGAGAGATTTGCTCTGGACGTCCGCCACTCTTCTTATTCTGATGCAGAAAGAGCATATTCAATTGAAGGCTCTCTTTTTTATTGGTTTCGGTCCAATTAACATAATATTTTAAAAATAGCACAGGGTACAGATCCCGACCATTTGAAATGTCTCTCTATGCATGTTACGTTCTTTTCATAAATTATGGCGAGTTTTTGCCGGATATCAACTCCTTTATCTACAATCTTCAGCAGAGGCAAGCTAAGAAGAAGTACAGGCACCTTCTGTGCCATAATAGATAGCTTTGGGATCCCCAATTTTTCTGATGCCTTTGTGGCATCCAAGATTGATCTTTTCGGATGATCATACTGAAAAACCAGTGCAGATGACTATTTATGCAATATTGACAGTTATACAAGAAAAATAGCTAATTTTTCTTTATCAATTAACAAATTTCGAGAAAATTTATTAAACAAAACACTTATATCGTTTGTTTATTGCTCAATTTTTGCGAAATTTTTCATAAATTCTTCTCAGAGGATCGAAAAAGAGGTAAAATTACAGAAAGTTTGAAATAGAGAGATTTTAATAACGTATATATCTTAAATTATGGGGTTACATTCTTGAATCATCATTACATATCTATAGAGACCTCTATACAATAGCCTGCGTGCAGATACAAAGGATATCTCTTATAGACCAGGCGAGGAAGGGGGGGGGGGTATCGTTACCCATCGAGGGAATTTGCAAGACCAACTCTATTTGATCAATTTCGATACGCTGATTACGAAAATCGATGTTATACGAAGAAATTCGGTACCAGGAAGCCTCTATTTCACGTTCAAACTTCGTTTTCGTCCAAACTTGAACGTTGAACGAAAGTTTGTAAATGAATCGATTTTTATCAATTTCGATGTGCTGATTTCAAAAAATTATTTTATAAATGTAAATTCAGTACCAGGAAGCCTCTATTTCATGTCCAAACCTCGTTTTCATCAAAATTTGAATGTTGAAAAAAAGTTTGTAAATTTTTTATTCTCATCAATTTCGATATACTGATTTCGAAGGTTGATCTCATACGGCGGAATTCTTTATGCACTAGTCCCTTTTTCATGCTGAAATCGTTTATTTATCGTTTTCAATATTTCTAGAGTAAAATCTGCTGCTCGCATAAATTTGCTATAAAAGCTTAAAAAAGATTATGTCAAAGGCAATATAATACGGCTAATAAACATTTAAAGTTGTTTTGAATAAACATTCTAGTATCCGTTGTCATCAGAGTCATTGCTATACTCATCCTCAAAGCAATTGTCATTCATTGGGTCAATATTGTCTTCTTCAGCATCTTGATTGATATTTAGAAGCAGCTCCGCAATATTATCTGGGTATATGTCATTACTCCACGATGCGTTACGGGCTGCATCCCAACCATGATCGGCTGGACTGCCAATGCTTAACTGCAACTGATCTGCATTTCTGTAAATGTTTGCAACATAAGCTAATGTAGCTTTGTGCAAATGAGATTGGTAACACACGGTGGCATTAAACTAAGTTCAAAAACTTTCCCTTAAGTTTCAAAAATCTTCCAGAAACTCTTTGAGCGGGCACCATTGGCCTTGGTGACAGTTGTTGAAAAACCGTAAAGAAAGCATGTAAACTTCTCCAGGACCTCGATAGCATTTGGATGGGCTGGACATCAGTTCCAAGCCTTGCAAAAGTGCTCACGAATTCGTTGCGCTTTAACATTGCTTTTCAGAATGACTTTTTCCCTTTTTTTGGAAATCATGGACACATAATCGATGTCGGAGAATGCGTGAAGACCAACTATTGCTCGCCTTTTAATTGAAGACAATGTTGATATGATAGACAGCATGAAGCAAGACCACTGAATAAATTTTTATGTATGACAATTTAAGTAGCGCAGTGGAAAAACTAACTAAGATCTTTCTGGAGAACGGCTATCCAGAGGATGTTATTTCAGTTTACATTAAGGAGAAGATAGGAAATTTCTCGGATGACGTAAAGTTTGGTCCTCAAAAGTGCCCGGTCTATCTAAAACTACCCTGGATCGGTGACAGTTCCCTACGTTTTGCAAGCCAAATAAAACAGGCCATTGCAAATTGTTTCTTTGCAGTCAACCCACGTGTTGTTTATAGTACGAAAAAGGCCCTTCCGTCCATTCAAAATGACTGCGTTCCTGCCACACAAAAAAGTTCCGTTGTATATGAATTTACGTGCCAGTGTGATTCTGGCTACGTAGGACGCACTACCCAAAGATTGGAGGATAGAACAAAACAACATGTTCCGTCTAATATTAGAAACAAAACCCATCCCCAAAGAGAACAGCCACCTCGGTCTTGCAAATCTAAAATTACAACTAAAACCTGCGATTCTGCTATCGGTCAGCATTTACTGGAAACCCAGATTGTGCAAAAAACTATAATGGCGACATGTTTCGGATTATTGGTAAAGCCCGATCGTCGTTCTACCTAGCAGTTTTGGAATCTATCTACATAAGCTCGAAAAAACCGCTTCTGTGTAGACAAAAGGAGTTCGTTTTCACCTAAGACTCAATTGGTAACATTCTCAATAGGCAAGCGGCACTGATTGGTCAACCTATACAGTCATGTGCTCCTGTTTCTGATTGGCCTATTTCGATCCACAACTGGGTATATATATTTCCTAGCGTAGATTTTTCGACCTATGTTCTGACATTTTAAACTCTGAAGAGTAACAGACGAAAAGCTTTAGTTTACTAATTGTTTTCTTTTTTCAAAGCCATTTTCAAGTTTTGTACCACCAAAAGATTGTTTACAACTTTAAATGTTTGTTAGCCGTATTATATTGTCTTTTGACATAATCTTTTTTAAGCTTTTAAAGCAAATTTATGTGCGCAGCAGATTTTACTCTAGAAATATTGAAAACGATAAATAAACGATTTCAGCATGAAAAAGGAACCAGTGCATACAGAATTCCGCCGTATGAGATCAACCTTCGGAATCAGTATATCGAAATTGATGAGAATAAAAAATTTACAAACTTTTTTTCAACGTTCAAATTTTGATGAAAATGAGGTTTGAACATGAAATAGAGGCTTCCTGGTACTGAATTTACATTTATAAAATAACTTTTTGAAATCAGCACATCAAACTTGATAAAAATCGATTCATTTACAAACTTTCGTTCAACGTTCAAATTTGGACGAAAACGAGGTTTGAACGTCAAAAAGAGGCTTCCAGGTACCGAATTTACCCGTATAACATCGATTTTCGTAATCAGCGTATCGAAATTGACCAAATAGAGTTGGTCTTGCAAATTCCCTCGATGGGTGACGATACCCCCCCCCCTTCCTCGCCTGGTCTATTAATCTCATAAAAAAACCTACGGAAAGATCTTCTGTCCGTAAAGGTCAAAATGCTCCTAGAGGACCTCGTAGCCTCAATGTAGAGACGAGGCACCAAAAACGAAATTCAGTAACTAATAAATATTGCAGAACTTGGATGTTGTACCGTAAACAAGAAGACGATTTAGGTGAACACAGCTAACAAAAGACAATAAATAGCTTGACAATAAATATATTTACAATGTTGTTGCTAAAATTTCATTAGTCATTTATTGTGACCACAGTTTGTGAAGATTCCATGTCGCGGAAGAGACCGTCGCTGTGTCGTTTTTTGAATGACTCTTTTTTGAGCTTCAGTCCTTTCAAAAATGGATGCTGATGTATAGTTATTGGACGCTCACAAGATAAAGCTGCGAAAAGTTTGCTTCCAGGGATCAGCTTTTTTACAATTAAAGCTTATTTATCTCGAGAAATACAAACTGAATGACGTAAAATAGAATGTCATCATGACGGAATTGGGGAAGCAGCTAAGACAAATGAGTATCCAGGAAAAGAAAAGCCAAAATATTTACTTCCAGATCTTTGGGTCACAGATAACTGGTAGAGGTTCAAAGATCCATAGCTCGTCTGTATGTTCAATTTTTCCTTGAAATTATCTATGACAAACTTACTTATGCCTGATTGTTTATATACCCTAGTATAATGCTCTAGCTTCTGGTGGCGAAAAAGTTATGTTTTCCTTTTCCAATCTTTTCAAACTAGTTGCTTACTTATTACTTATGTTCATTACTATTTTGTTCAT
>NW_027019698.1:13386504-13444253 GCF_013076305.1 Rhopilema esculentum
TAGACCAGGCGAGGAAGGGGGGGTATCGTCACTCATCGAGGGAATTTGCAAGACCAACTCTATTTGGTCAATTTCGATACGCTGATTACGAAAATCGATGTTATACGGAGAAATTCGGTACCAGGAAGCCTCTATTTCACGTTCAAACCTCGTTTTCGTCCAACCTTGAACGTTGAACGAAAGTTTGTAAATGAATCGATTTTTATCAATTTTGATGTGCTGATTTCAAAAAATTATTTTATAAATGTAAATTCAGTACCAGGAAGCCTTTATTTCATGTCCAAATCTCGTTTTCATCAAAATTTGAATGTTGAAAAAAAGTTTGTAAATTTTTTATTCTCATCAATTTCGATATACTGATTTCGAAGGTTGATCTCATACGGCGGAATTTTTTATGCACTGGTCCCTTTTTTATGCTGAAATCGTTTATTTATCGTTTTCAATATTTCTGGAGTAAAATCTGCTGCACACATAGATTTACTTTAAAAACTTAAAAAAGATTATGTCAAAAGGCAATATAATACGGCTAATAAACATTTAAAGTTGTGAACAATTTTTTTGCGGTACAGAATTTGAAAATGGCTTTGAAAAAAGCAAACATTTTACAACATACTAAAAGCTTTTTCGTCTGACACTCCTCAGAGCATAAAACGTCAGAATAGGTTCCGAAAAAACACGTTTGAAAAATATATACCCAGTTGTGGATCGAAACAGGCCAATCAGAAAAACGCAAGCACAAGACCGGTATAGTTGACCAATCAGTGCCGCGAGCCTAAAGAAAAATTACCAATGGAGTCCAAGAGAGAAAACGAACTCCTTTTGTCTACACAATGGCGGCTTTTTTGTTTTTATGTAGATTGACTCCAAAACTGCTAGATGGATGGACGACAGGGATCTGCCAATTATCCGAAACATGTCGTCATTATAGAGTTTTGCACAATCTGGGTTGTCTAAAAGATGTTGACCAATGGCAGAATCACTTGTTTTAACAGTGTTTCTAGACCTACAAGATCGAGGAGGCTGTTCTCTTTGAGGGGCAGTTTTGTTTCGTATGTTGGAAGGAACATGCTGTTTTATCCTATCCCCCAATCTTTGGGTTGTGCGCCCTACGTAGCCAGAATCACACTGGCACGTAAATTCATAAATGACGGAACTTTTTTGTTTGGTAGGGACGCAATCCTTTTGAATAGATGGAAGGGCTCTCCTAGTGCTGTAAACAATCCGAGGATTGACAGCAAAGAAACAATTGGTTATGGCTTGCCTAATTTGACTCTCGAATCGCAAGGAAGTGTTACCAATCCATGGTAGTTTCAAATAAACTGGGCACTTTTGCGGACCAAACTTTTGAACAGCCCAGCGGACACTAAAATTGACCAGCGGACACTAAAACATACCACGGAAAAACACAATAGGAATATTGGCTTGCTAGTAAGGAAACGTTTCGGTGGCATGTTGAGCGACACCAAAAAACATATTTTTAATTTATCGGATTATTCTCTCTCTGATACTGAAACATTTGTCTTAGGTAATGGACTTGAATTTTGTATCCCACCCCTAACAATCAACAGAGAGGAACTCTTTGCTGAATTCGAAATTTTACACGCTCAACTTGCTAAGCACGAGATTTCTAACCCTTTGGAGTTTAACAAATTACGAGCACGACTAAGCGATTTGGCGTACGCTTACAGCGGCTCTCCCATCGACCACTCAGATTTTCTTTTGCATAGAGAACATTTCCAAGCACTAAAATCTCTACGGGCTAACAATGACATCTTTATTACAAAACCTGATAAAGGGTCTGGAGTGGTAATTTTAAACAAAAAGGACTACATCAATAAAATGGAGGTAATTCTCCACGACAAAGAAAAATTTGCTAAATTGGGCGATGTCGAAACACATGACAAAACGGCCAAACTAGAGCGGAAACTCCAAAAACGTTTGTTGGAACTGGTCAACTCAAAAATGTTGGCTACAGAAATTTATGATAGGATAAGACCCACGGGCTCTCAACGACCACAAATGTATGGCCTCCCTAAAATACACAAGCCGAACGTCCCACTTAGACCAATTTTGTCTATGGTTGGCTCAGCACAACACGAACTGGCTAAGTGGCTTTCTGAAGTTTTGGACCCTGTTCTTCAAAAATATTCAAAACATTGCATCAAGGATTCTTTTACGTTCGCTGAGTTCATGCAAAACTTGAACATCGAAAACGAAACATCTTTCATGTGTTCTTTCGACATTAGTAGTCTTTTCACAAATGTTCCTTCGAGTGCGACCATCAAAATATGTGCCGACGCTTTGTACCGGAGCGAGCACCATTCCCAGAGGAAGTATTCATTGAACTGATGGAAACTGCAACACGTTCAGTTGAATTCAGTTTTAACAATGAAATGTACCAACAAAAGGATGGTGTCGCTATGGGTAGCCCTCTGGGACCTGCCTTGGCCAATATCTTTGTTGGCTTTCATGAAGAGCGTTTGTTCGACTACGACCAAAAGCCAGGTGTCTATTTTCGGTATGTGGATGACACATATAACATTTTCAAAACAGAGGCTGAGTGTGATATTTTTCTAAAACACCTAAATAGCCTACACCCAGCCCTCCAGTTTACGTTTGAAAAGGAAGAAAATGATTCCTTACCATTTTTAGATGTTTTGGTCGAAAAGTCTAACACTGGATTTCTTACCAGTGTATATCGCAAGCCTACTTTTACCGGTCAGTACATACGCTGGAATTCATTTTGCCAAAACAACGCAAAGTCAACCTTGTCAAAACATTAGTACATAGGGCACTTATGATCTGCTCGAAATCTAAACTGCACGCTGAACTGGAAAAACTCAAAACGATCTTCTTGGACAACGGCTATCCTGAAGACGTCATTTTATCTTATACTAAGGAGAAGATCGCAAGTTTTTCGGCTGTTCAAAAGTTTGGTCCGCAAAAGTGCCCAGTTTATTTGAAACTACCATGGATTGGTAACACTTCCTTGCGATTCGAGAGTCAAATTAGGCAAGCCATAACCAATTGTTTCTTTGCTGTCAATCCTCGGATTGTTTACAGCACTAGGAGAGCCCTTCCATCCATTCAAAAGGATTGCGTCCCTACCAAACAAAAAAGTTCCGTCATTTATGAATTTACGTGCCAGTGTGATTCTGGCTACGTAGGGCGCACAACCCAAAGATTGGGGGATAGGATAAAACAGCATGTTTCTTCCAACATACGAAACAAAACTGCCCCTCAAAGAGAACAGCCTCCTCGATCTTGTAGGTCTAGAAACACTGTTAAAACAAGTGATTCTGCCATTGGTCAACATCTTTTAGACAACCCAGATTGTGCAAAACTCTATAATGACGACATGTTTCGGATAATTGGCAGAGCCCGGTCGTCCTTCCATCTAGCAGTTTTGGAGTCAATCTACATAAAGCCGCCATTGTGTAGACAAAAGGAGTTCGTTTTCTCTCTTGGACTCCATTGGTAATTTTTCTTTAGGCTCGCGGCACTGATTGGTCAACTATACCGGTCTTGTGCTTGCGTTTTTCTGATTGGCCTATTTCGATCCACAACTGGGTATATATTTTTCAAACGTGTTTTTTCGGAACCTATTCTGACGTTTTATGCTCTGAGGAGTGTCAGACGAAAAAGCTTTTAGTATGTTGTAAAATGTTTGCTTTTTTCAAAGCCATTTAAAGTTGTTTTGAATAAACATTCTAGTATCCGTTGTCATCAGAGTCATTGCTATACTCATCCTCAAAGCAATTGTCATTCATTGAGTCAGTATTGTCTTATTCAGCATCTTGATTCATATTTAGAAGCAGCTCGGCATTATTATCCAGGTATATGTCTTTATTCCACGATGCGTTACCGGCTGCATCCCAACCATGATCAACTGGACTGCCAATGCTTAATTGCAACTGATCTGCATTCCTGTAAATGTTTGCAGCATAAGCTGATATAGCTATGTGCAATTGTAGATTGGCAACACACGGTTGCATCAAACTAAGGTCAACAACTGTCCCTTTAGTCAAAAATCTTCCAGAAACTCTTTGAGCAGGCGCCATTGGCCTTGGTGACAGTTGTTGAAAAACCGTAAAGAAAGCATGTAAACTTCTCCAGGACCTCGATAGCATTTGGATGGGCTGGACATCTGTTCCAAGCCTTGCAAAAGTGCTCACGAATTCGTTGCGCTTTAACATTGCTTTTCAGAATGACTTTTTCCCTTTTTTTTGGAAATCATGGACACATAATCGATGTCGGAGAATGCGTGAAGACCAACTATTGCTCGCCTTTTAATTGAAGACAATGTTGATATGATAGACAGCATGAAGCAAGACCACTGAATAAATTTTATGTATGACAATTTAAGTAGCGCAGTGAAAAAACTAACTAAGATCTTTCTGGAGAACGGCTATCCAGAGGATGTTATTTCAGTTTACATTAAGGAGAAGATAGGAAATTTCTCGGATGACGTAAAGTTTGGTCCTCAAAAGTGCCCGGTCTATCTAAAACTACCCTGGATCGGTGACAGTTCCCTACGTTTTGCAAGCCAAATAAAACAGGCCATTGCAAATTGTTTCTTTGCAGTCAACCCACGTGTTGTTTATAGTACGAAAAAGGCCCTTCCGTCCATTCAAAATGACTGCGTTCCTGCCACACAAAAAAGTTCCGTTGTATATGAATTTACGTGCCAGTGTGATTCTGGCTACGTAGGACGCACTACCCAAAGATTGGAGGATAGAACAAAACAACATGTTCCGTCTAATATTAGAAACAAAACCCATCACCAAAGAGAACAGCCACCTCGGTCTTGCAAATCTAAAATTACAACTAAAACCTGCGATTCTGCTATCGGTCAGCATTTACTGGAAACCCAGATTGTGCAAAAAACTATAATGGCGACATGTTTCGGATTATTGGTAAAGCCCGATCGTCGTTCTACATAGCAGTTTTGGAATCTATCTACATAAGCTCGAAAAAACCGCTTCTGTGTAGACAAAAGGAGTTCGTTTTCACCTAAGACTCAATTGGTAACATTCTCAATAGGCAAGCGGCACTGATTGGTCAACCTATACAGTCATGTGCTCCTGTTTCTGATTGGCCTATTTCGATCCACAACTGGGTATATATATTTCCTAGCGTAGATTTTTCGACCTATGTTCTGACATTTTAAACTCTGAAGAGTAACAGACGAAAAGCTTTAGTTTACTAATTGTTTTCTTTTTTCAAAGCCTTTTTCAAGTTTTGTACCACCAAAAGATTGTTTACAACTTTAAATGATTATTAGCCGTATTATATTGTCTTTTGACATAATCTTTTTTAAGCTTTTAAAGCAAATTTATGTGCGCAGCAGACTTTACTCTAGAAATATTGAAAACGATAAATAAACGATTTCAGCATGAAAAAGGGACCAGTGCATACAGAATTCCGCCGTATGAGATCAACCTTCGGAATCAGTATATCGAAATTGATGAGAATAAAAAATTTACAAACTTTTTTTCAACGTTCAAATTTTGATGAAAATGAGGTTTGAACATGAAATAGAGGCTTCCTGGTACTGAATTTACATTTATAAAATAACTTTTTGAAATCAGCACATCAAACTTGATAAAAATCGATTCATTTACAAACTTTCGTTCAACGTTCAAATTTGGACGAAAACGAGGTTTGAACGTCAAAAAAGAGGCTTCCAGGTACCGAATTTACCCGTATAACATCGATTTTCGTAATCAGCGTATCGAAATTGAACAAATAGAGTTGGTCTTGCAAATTCCCTCGATGGGTGACGATACCCCCCCCCCTTCCTCGCCTGGTCTATTAATCTCCTAAAAAAACCTACGGAAAGATCTTCTGTCCGTAAATCCGTAAAGGTCAAAATGCTCCTAGAGGACCTCGTAGCCTCATTGTAGAGACGAGGCACCAAAAACGAAATTCAGTAACTAATAAATATTGCAGAACTTGGATGTTGTACCGTAAACAAGAAGACGATTTAGGTGAACACAGCTAACAAAAGACAATAAATAGCTTGACAATAAATATATTTACAATGTTGTTGCTAAAATTTCATTAGTCATTTATTGTGACCACAGTTTGTGAAGATTCCATGTCGCGGAAGAGACCGTCGCTGTGTCGCTTTTTGAATGACTCTTTTGAGCTTCAGTCCTTTCAAAAATGGATGCTGATGTATAGTTATTGGACGCTCACAAGATAAAGCTGCGAAAAGTTTGCTTCCAGGGATCAGCTTTTTTAAAATTAAAGCTTATTTATCTCGAGAAATACAAACTGAATGACGTAAAATAGAATGTCATCATGACGGAATTGGGGAAGCAGCTAAGACAAATGAGTATCCAGGAAAAGAAAAGCCAAAATATTTACTTCCAGATCTTTGGGTCACAGATAACTGGTAGAGGTTCAAAGATCCATAGCTCGTCTGTATGTTCAATTTTTCCTTGAAATTATCTATGACAAACTTACTTATGCCTGATTGTTTATATACCCTAGTATAATGCTCTAGCTTCTGGTGGCGAAAAAGTTATGTTTTCCTTTTCCAATATTTTCAAACTAGTTGCTTACTTATTACTTATGTTCATTACTATTTTGTTCATTAGATACAAATTGATAAAAACGAAGAAGAAATTATTTATAGCAGTATTGGTAGTATTTTTAAAAAGAGTAAAGCTTTAAGCTTCTGGGGAAAACTTTATAGATGGTGATCTGCCTATATCAGGGATGGCGCCAGAAATAAAATGCTGGAGGGTCTGTAATGTCAGAGTGCCGACAGTGAGTGAACCACCCACAAAGATGTAATATAACACCATTTCTGCTGTGGTAATTCTAGTTCAAAATATGGGAAAAAAATTGAAAAAAAATCAAACAATGAGAAAAAAAAATCATGAAGTGGAAGTTATGAAAGTGCCGACATTGCTGAAAATTTTTCAAAAATTGAAGTGCCAACGGGGGTCAATTGGCTCAATGAATTTTTGGGGGGGGGGGGCTCCTCCCTGGCTTATATCTATTGAAATTTACTCTATCCCACAGAGTCTGGACCTGATGCGAACATTTTTGAAAGGTTGCTTGATTGAAACTTTAGTGGTTTGAACCGAATAAAAACACCATTAGAAAAGTGTTTTCTGAAGTTTTCATTTTAGGATGTGATCCTTTATATTTAGCAATTTTTTTTAGCAATTTAGCAGGCCTGGCCGTTTGAGGCGAGCGATAGCTCGCGCTCGCCTCCACGCTCCCCTCGCAACCTGAGGCGAGCTATGAATTGGTCTCCTAAACAGAACATGAAGGGAGAATCGCTCCCCTAAAATTTCCATTCATTTGCCTTTTTTCTATGCAGAGAACCCTGAAAACGTACAAGGGTTAATTGGTTTATTTTTGTAACAGCGATTTCTCCCGTCATTGCATTTTTTTGCAATTAACTTTTTGCTTGTTGGGCGGTTTTTGTTATGATAGGCATAAACTTCGATCTATTTGGAAAAGGATATTTAACCGAAAGGTACGTTTGTAGTGATTAGAACCTTTCAATCTTAAGAAAACAGGAATATTTTTGGAAGGAATGTCGAAGAAATTGGTAGGAATTGTAGATTGGGGATATAATAAGACAGCAGGTCCCTTCTAGGAATAGAAACAAAACTATCCCTCAAAGAGAACAAGGTACTCTGTTTTGCGAATCAAAAACGACAACCAAAACATGGAATTCCACTATCCAGCAGCATTTACTGAAAAACCCAGATTGGGTGAAAAACTATAACGGCGACATGTTTCGCATTATTGGCAAAGCCTGATCATCATTCCATCTAGCAGTTTGTGAATCTATCTACTATATAAACATGGCCGACTGCTTTTGAGTAGACATAAGTAAGTTCGTTTTCACCTTAGGACTCCGTTGGTAACATTTCAAATAGAAAAGCGGCACTTATTGGAAAACCTCAACAGACATGTCCTCGCGTTTTCTGATGGCCTATTTCGATCCAAAACTGGGTATTTTAGCGTAGAGTTTTCCATCTATGTTCTGATGTTTTATTCTCTGAAGAGTGCTAGATGTATAATTAAGTTTGTTTCAAAATTTGTTTTTTAAAGCCATTTTAATTTGTGTTGTGCCAGTTTTACATAAAACTGAAAGAGCCTGCTCTTTTAAATACTTCAAGTAAAAGGGGTGCCAAAGTCACGGTTAAAGCAAATACAAATTGAAAGAAGTAAAACAGCATACTCCTTGACTTCAAGACTGTTTAAAGGCAACTGATAGATACTAAAGGGGCTTATTAAGTCATCTGTTGATTGTCTTTAAAGTACATTCTATGTGTTACTGATTTAGCTCGCCTCAGCAAATGAGGGGAGCGATTCACAGCTCACCTATAAAAATACAAACGGCCAGGCCTGATTAAGCAATTGTTAATGCTGATTCGGTGAGCAGGAATGTCACCATATCATCCAGGGTGCATCTCATGTACTTAGGCCCTAAGATATTTGGTATACAATCATGTTTTTTCAGCATTCGGGGTGCAAACCAATGAAAAATTTCTACATAAAACTTGTGCATAAAACTTGTCAAAAACAGGAAGCTGTGTACATTTTTGACATAAAAAATAATAATAAAGACTCATTGACCACATTTTTTTCTATTAATCAGTTTTTTGGCCTACAATAAGTTTGGCTAACTGCTCATATTTTTGGCATACCTAAACAAATGCTGCAGTGGAGCTTCAGTGTACAGTTGTCATGAAATGTACCCTGGGATCACATGCAGAACAGGGAGCTGTCATGATGGTCAAACATCAAGCAGTAGGTGCACCAACTGGCTAACAGGCTATGGACTAATTGATTGATTGAATGCTGATTTCTTTGTTTTGTTAGATTTCAACTCAATATCTGAAGAGTTTAGAATCAAAGTTTACCACCAGGGGCATCCCAACTATTCTGAGACAGCTCTCATCATGTTTTATTAATGGAGATGAAGCATCTTGTCACTCAACTGTTGATTTACTCAAGGTATCAATGTCTTTGCTATTTCAATATAATTGACATGGAAAAAACCATAGTACATTAATATGGTCCAACTGTAAATGTTTGTCTTGTGTTTCTTTTTAAACATTATCTATGAATTTATTTTACTTTTTGTATTGTTCAGTTAAAAATGAATATTCAGCTTTTCCCCCAGCATTGTTCATCAAAATGGATAGTGATAGCTTTACACATGTCTAATTGCTTAATGTCTCAAGCCATTAATAAAGGCAGGTATAGAGAAAGAGATCTAAATTGTTGTAATCTCATTCAAACTTTTGACCATAAAAGATGAGCCAAAGAGACCCCAGTTGTTTGTGATACCTCTGATCTACATCGATGTCCCATGAGGAAATTTTACATTGCATTATTTGAAAATATCTAAAATTGTTCACATTTATGGCTAAAGTATTCCATATGCAAGTTAAGAAAATTTTTAAATTGTCCTTGTTTTCTAGAAACTGCATGGTATTCAATCTTCAGACAATATGTTGTTTAGAAGAAGGCAGAAAGATGATGGCAGTAATTATATTCCTGGGTTTAGCAGATCATCACAGTTGATTGATTTGTTTGGTGGCATTGGGGTTTGTTTCTTGTTTGATCAGAGCAAATTTGCTCTAATAATCTCTATTCTAGTTTTGTTTACCTTTTTTGTTAGAGTTTTGCAAATGTAATTCAATTTTGTAAAACTTTCCATTGATATTCATTCAATTGACATTCTTTTTTCTAAACAAATTGGTATTTTTATGCACTTACAAATCAGTATTTTTGAAAGTATTCAAGTATTCACAACACACAAACGAATTTGTTAGGTGCATAGAATAGGAAAGTTGCTGCTCTGAGTTCCCTGCTTTATGCATTCACATAGCAACTGTATCTACATGTATACACTACTAGGACAAAAGTATTGCAACACCCAAGCGAAAATGGCATCCAAAAAAATTGAAGTTTTGTAAACTAATATCTTTACGCTGAAATATTCCCCTTAAAAGAGAAAAAAATCAGGCTAAACCAGTAGTCAAATTCTTTGAAATTTATCGAGGATTTCGAAATACTCAGAATTACAATATTAACCTAAGAAATCTTACAGTTATAAGAAAAAATATCTGCAGTGGTAAAATCAAAATATTGAGAGCATAAGGAGTTAGTAGTTGTGATAAACTTCGTGTAACTGGTCTTTTACTTCTAATGATTTCGAAACTTTTTTACAGAAAATGAAAGCAAAATAGTCAAAGATCAGGAAACAACAAATCAAGTCAATATTCGCTACTTCCTTAGCCCCGAAATTTTTCAACTTAACTTGGGTAATTTTTTGGGTACAGTTAGGCCCATATAAATTAGTAAATCATGAACTAGTGACGTGCGAGTTAATGCAGTGAAACATGTCAAAATAATGCAAAACAGTTTCTTTGGTGGAATCAAATCAATGCTAGAAAAATGAGGAAGGCAGTTTTTATCATAAAAAGCAATACATCCCCCTTACAAGGCCATTTTTACTCAAATTTACCTGAAAATCTGCAAACTCTATGTCCTTCCTCGGCCATCACAAAGACCTAACCTAAAATAAGCGAATATTTCTTCTTGCCAATAAAAATGATCTGATTTGAAATCCACAAGATTCTCTAAGGCCCAAACAAAAACTGACTTAGAGAGTTTATTGAAAATGAAACAGGATCCCAGTGCATTTCATCAACAAATTTGTGCATCAATTCCAAAGCAATTTTCCGTACTTATCAGAGCCAGAAGCACCTCCACAAAATGTCTGTTTAATTAAAAGTTACTTGAATTGCTGATTTAAAATTTTGAAAAATGAAAATGGAATATTCGAATTAGCGCATCATTGAATTTGCAATTTTATTTGCGCGCTATTGGCTGATTAAACAATAGCTTAACTAGACAACAACGAAAATTATTGTGTGATCTGCCATTAATCGCCTTCGCAGGTGTTGCAATACTTTTGTCCTGGTAGTGTATGTATAGGTAAACTAGATTTTCAGAATTGAGTTTAATGACTAAAAGCCCTCTATAATTTAATGGCAAGCTTTCTTGTGCTTAAATAGAAGTCTGTTATTTTCTGAAGTATGAGCAAATATTTTCACTAAAAATATCAGTTAAAGCTCAAGTTTCTTTTAAGCTAAGCTAAATTGAACTATCAAAGAGATGTCCAAGTTTGCTCATTGTGTCAAGAACAGTTGAATGGCCCTGCTTGCTCTCCGAGGGAACTTTTCGGTTTTTTGGGGAGGGGGTAGGATCTTTCATTCTTATTTAATGTAGCTTTGTAACATTTTGTATCATAGTAGCATAATTTATGCTCTTGCAATTTACTACCTGATTTTATCCTCTCTTCTTTTGTTTGTAGATCATCATAGGAATTTTATTTGATCCACATGTGAGGCCATCAAGAGATCTGAATAACATGTTTGCAACACCCAGACACTCATGTATGTTAATATATCATTACCTTCTTGCAAACATTGTGTTTGAAATTAACTACATGATTCTTTTGAAAAATTAACCACAAAAAAGTTCAAAGTTATTCTCTTTATATGCAAGAGGTATTTAATTGGTGACTTTGAAACATTTGTTTGGTTGTACAGAATTGAAAATGACTTTTTGAAAATTGAAAAAGCAAACATTTTGACATATTAAAGCTTTTTTCTGACACTTTTCAGAGTGTATAATGCCAGAGCGTTGATCAGAAATGATGCCAATTATCCAAAACATGTAGCCATTTTAGTTTTTTGCTAAATCTTGGTTTTCTAGAAAATGTTCCCTATGGTAGAATCACAAGTTTTGGTTGATGTTTTAGATCCAAAATCGAAAACCAAAGAGGTAGTTCTCTAAAGAGGAGCTGATCATGCTGAACAAATTTCAGATTGCTACCTACGTTTGCTCCCATGTCCGATATATCAGTCAAGGCATCAATGATATGTTAAAGTCAAGCAAAGGCATAGGAACCAAGGGGCACAGTGGGCATGTACTCCAAAAATTCAGTCTACCTGCCCCTTTGCAGCTAACCGAGCTGCTCTTTTTGCCAACTGCATAGCCAAAAAGTGCCCTTGAATTGCTTAGATGCAATACAAAGTGAGCAAAGGGGTGACATTTTAAGGCCATAATCTAAAATGTTTCTATTCGATCTGCTTTAAAAAATTGTACAACTTTTTAAACCATTGTAAGAAGGTGACTGCAAAAAACATTCTGAAATAATTTTTTAGGTAATCTATAGGGCATGGTTGCCAAAAATTTTCTACTTGCTACGCTCGCAAAAGGCTTTCTCTTTCGATTCTGCCGCAAGGCTTCCGAAACCTCTCGGCGTAACTACACACTCATCTAGAAACAGATAATGATATCTATATCATTGTATTCAGGCTTTAGTCTCCCTTGATGGTTGATGTTGAATTGAAAGAATTTACGAGAATGATCTTTGACTGTAGTCTTGATTCAAATGTTTTTGTATGGACGTTCTCTCATTTTCGAAAGTCTTTAGGGCGTAGAAACGCGAATTTTCCCTAGAGGCTACGCCACCAGACCTCAGACCTTCTCTTCCTAGACAGGGCCTTCACCTGCAACCAGGCTTCATCATTGGCTAAACGACGATTCCTGAACTTTGACACCCCCAAGATGCCCTTTCTGCAATTCCTTTCCCCGCAGCATCATCTAGTTTCCGGTGCCTCCGGAAGGACTCTCCATGCTCTGTAAAAAAAGGAAGTTTAACAGCAAAGAAACATTTGTAAAGGTCTGTTTAACTGAATTCCAAATCTCAAGGAATTGTTACTGAGCCATGGTAGTAAGTTTTAGATAAACTAGGCAATTTGTGGACCAAACTTTGTTTCATCGAAATTTCTCTGTCAGTGGGCTCTATATAAACCGATGGAATGTATCCTTTATGCTTTGATTTAATCGCCTCGTGTACTCTTAAAGTTTACTTCCTAGTATTAATTGTTATGTATGCCAAATTTGGTCTGTTTTATTAATTGCTGTTATTGGGAAAGTTATCATTTGATGTCATAAAGAGAATTCTATGCTCCTGCTCAGAGACTTAATAGCTGTCACGAGTTTATGATATACAATGCTGTAGGCTTACAATATTCTTGTAAATTACATCCAGATAATAGTGCCTTTGCCAAAATGTGCCTTCACCAAGTTATGCTTTCACCAAGGTGTGCCTTAACCAATGTCCATTTTGGCTTAAAACAAAACACAAGTGATAAAAAATGAAATATTCCAGCAATAAAACACCTAATTGTTCATGTTTCTACTGATTGACGAGTTCACCTTGTTTATACATATAGCCATTTTTAATTACAATTTATGGCGGCATTTATTTGCAAACGCTATTGCCGGTTCTCTAAAAAATAGTTTTGCCCATCAAGAGTTGCGGTATTGACTGACCTAATGAAGCCATAGTGGACTGACCTTCGTCCTTCTGCAACATTCGTTCTTCAGCATTGAAATTCATTCCCATCTTCAATAGAGTAATATTCCATAATAGCCTATTAACAAACCCAAAAGTAAGAAATCATAATAAGGTCCACACACATTAGCTGAAGACCAGGAATTATATAGTTTTCCACGCGAGGCTGTTTTGTAGGTAACTATTTTGCTCAATGTTGATTAATTATCTACACACTGCTATTCACAACTAAAAGTTTTCTTTCCAGCTGCCTTGCAATTGGAGATAAGATCAATGTGCTTAGATATCTTGCACGACATTTTTCTCAATGTATGTATCAAGCGTTGATATCTATTATATTTGTAAATGAATCTTTTTTCCACGTATTCATCTCAGTAAAGATTGATTCGGTTTACTGTGCAGCAGTAATCTGTACTTCTGTTAATGACACATTATATGACTGTTATTCAGGGCATTAAAACTGCTTGTACTATTTTCTTTGTCTAACCATATCTTGACTATTTTCCGACATTTACTTCTTTTTTTGTGCCATTCTGAATGAGAAGAAAATTCAATAGAATTGCAAGCTTTCTGTTTTATGGTTTTTTAGGTTGATGGTGCGACTAGTGAGGCGAGCAAGAAAGACGAGCTGATAGAATATCTTTTTATAATGATGGAAGAAAGAAAAACCTTCTCGTGAGTGCAATTTTGAATTTTATTTCATTACAAACTCATTTTTATTTTTAATTTTCCTTGTCGAAAATTTTTCTTGCTGTTGTGCAGTTTTATGGTAAAGATTTTCTTTCAACAGCTGTGCCTCCGTAGTACTAGAAGACCTTTTAGCTTCGAATCGAAAGATCGTGAAACTTTCCAAAATTGGTATGTAATTGTTTGCATCTGAATATACAAAGGAAATCGGAATTATTTTTGAATATAAGTGTCCTTTTAATTCCGGAAAAGAATCAGTTTGAAAATGTCTCATAAGTATTACATTTGTAAAACAACATTTGAAACTTTGATGATCTATGTTTGTTGCACATTAGTCGAAGTTCTTAATAAGCTTGTCTATGGACTCGTTCAGTTTATCTGAGACCTGAGTATTGCTCAGCACTTGTATAATTTGGCACCTCAATGTTTAAAAATGGCATTGAAATGCACAAACATATCTTACGAGTGTTGTATGCATCCACTGTCGTGCTATTTTCAAATACCTGATCTGCTATAGGGCATGTTGTTTTCGTTGCCAAATGTTTGAATCACATCTTTCAAGAAAACCAAGATTAAATTTCCATTTCCATAAACTACTTTCTTACAGTCCATTTTTAAATAAATTCGCGACTTTGCAAAAATTTCTGACTCTCACGTACGATTATCGTTGTTGGCTTTCTGTGATTACATGATACGATTGTTTAATGATGTAATGTCCAATGGGGCTTTGTACTACATCTTGTAGTATCTTTCTTAGAGGTTTTGAATGATTAGAGTTTAGCACCAAGGTCATTGCATCATAAGTTTTTGTTGCATGGAAAGCAGTTGTTTCCCTTTTAAATGGAGTGTACTAATTTGATTTTGTATTGATTTTGTCTACATTTTGTCTGCATGTCCGTGAAATTTTTCTTTTAGCAAATGTTCACAATCTGATCATTTCATTGAGGGACGACAATTTCGCTAGTTTTTGCAGAATTCTTTCTATTGTTATCGCTGACATTGACTTTTCAGAGGATCGCAACACGCGTATGTAATCACTTTTGACAGAATTCGTTTCTTTGCAGTTTTCTGAGGGGATCTCTATGTAAACTGTGACTTTGCCTTCTGCTTTTACTCTCTTGAAAATGCAATTTCGTTACTATTTAGAATGATTGACACTAGGAAAAGCCTAAAAATATTTTTGATATGTCAAGTGTTAGATAGGCTGCATGTCACCCAGACCGCGCAACTCTTGCCTAAGGAGCAATGTTTTTAGTTTTAGCGCAAGATGAGGAGGAGAAGCGCCGTGCAGTAGAGAAGTCAGTGGCAGATGCCAACCAAGGTGCGAGCTTTTTCACCTGAAATTATCCAAAGACAAGCTATTTTTAAATAACATTCTAGGATTAAATTCATCACCATCTTTGCTTTTTATCACTTTTAGGAACTAGCACAACACTAGTAATTTAAAAAGAACAGAATACAAGTGTAAAAAATCTGATTTCTTTCAATCGAATAAGATTAATTGCTGCTAAGCATTAGCGAGCTTCAAGCGACGACTGCCTGTAGAATTTTGGTTGCTCTACAAAAACTGTTTTTTGTAGCCATGCTGCTGTCATTTCCAGAATTTTTGGTTCGGATGGTGAAAGTTGCAGGAAAAAATCTTCGTAAGTGCTATTTTTGTTGCCATTTCTATTTTTTATCTGGTTTATATACTAAGAAGCTGAAGCACAACCAAAAAAGGAAAAAACATGTGCTATCTATCAAAGGCGCATGGTTGGATAAGCCCAGCAATGCCTGCATTGTACGCGACAGGTGAGTAGAGGTGGGCCTTTATCCAAAACCCTCCATTAGCAGCAGATACCTCTTCGTATTTTAAGTTTAAAAGAGCAAACGTTTTTGTAGCAGGCACACCAGTCTCCGAATCGGCTGGACGAAGACTCGAAAATGTGATTATACATGGCACATCGGCCAACGTGGCAACGTTTCTCGATGAGCTTGCGACATTGAATTTTAACCAAGGTAGGCAGTTTCCATTAAAATTTCACAATGATATGTCTTCACAAAGCATGATTCCAGTTTGCATATACTGACATACTGACATGACAACTGACATTTTTTGTTCATTCAAGGTGCTCAAACTAGCGACGATCTCCTTGCTGACGATGATTTGGCGTCTGTAATTCCTCGGAGACTCAGATACGTGCACGAGGTAATTCCACATACGAATCACTATCCTTCCATGTGATCCTAACATCAATTTCTTTCAATGTAGAATTATTTTAAGACTGTTTCTAAAAGGAAACTTAGTTTCGTTAAATCAATACGACTACGAAAGTCGAAAAGGATAGGACAGTATTTTCATTGTTTTTGTTTTTTTGCAACGAAAAATTCACTGCTAATGGCAAAACATTCTTTCGCAGGTCATGTACAAAGTCGAAATTCTATATATTCTCACCTTATTTTTAAATGGCAAGGGCAAGGTCGAGGTAACTCCGTCTTGTTATTGGATTAATAAAGTTTTTTATGTCCATCTTTTGCTATGTGCCCTTGATTTCTTATCGTTTTCTTATTGGCCATTTTTCTTCTTTCCATACCTCTTTCGCGATTTCCTTGTGTGTTGCTTTTCTTTTAAAATTTGATTTTGCGTTTCAGGTCAGTCGAAGCTTGGTGATTTGAAGTTAATTCCAATTCTGAGTGACATTTTTGATCGACTTGGCTGGAATTATTCAAGGTTCGTAAATCGGATAAACAGTCAATTCATTTTGGTCTCCAGTTATTGAAGCCTGCTTATCATCTATTGCTATGTTAAAGGTCAGCATATCACATTTTTGTCACATTTCTACAAATTTTTCAGACACAACTCAGAAAAATTTTGAATTTATTTTAGTGAAAGATTCCCCACTCACAATCATTCCGAGGCTGAGGACTGTGATTGTACTCCAGTAAGCTTTTTCTTGGTTCTTCCGTAAAGTATTTCTCAAATTTTCTTTCGATAAGTCAAATTTTCTTGCGTATTTTTATTTTGACGTGTTGTTTTGTTTATTTTATTTGCAGGAAAGTGCATTGAAAATACAGTTTCTGCGATTTGTGCATAGTTTTTGCGATCACAGCGAGTAAGTTTTTGTTTCTGTCTTTGTGATTTTTACCGCTTTATTCTTGGAGCTAATTTTTGGACTTTCTCTCTTCAATTCCTGTTTCAAAATTTTCCTTCTTTTGTTAGCTGCAGTCAGTTTTTAAGTTATCAAACCAATCAAAGAGTGTGGCATACAAGTCACGAAAACACTGATGCTAAAAAAACTGACCGCTTGTTTAAAGACTGATCGTGTTAAAAAACTGACCGCTTGTTTAAAGACTGATCGTGTTAAAAAACTGACCGCTTGTTTAAAGACTGATCGTGTTAAAAAACTGATCGCTAAACACTGATCAGCTGGGACACTTTCTTCTTTAATTCAATTTCAAAAAAACTGACCGCTTGTTTAAAGACTGATCGTGTTAAAAAACTGACCGCTTGTTTAAAGACTGATCGTGTTAAAAAACTGATCGCTAAACACTGATCAGCTGGGACACTTTCTTCTTTAATTCAATTTCAAACAATAAAATGAAAGTTCGAATGATTTCTTTGAAATAAACGTCTCTAATATGTTCATCTGTTAAGTTTTGCTATATAATATTTCTGTAGGAAGAAGCATCTGCTGTTATCAACACGTGAAGTGGAGGAAATGTACAAAATATGCAGTAAGTTTATTTTATTGTATCAAGACCTTTCAGGATGCGAGGATAGCTCAGTTGTTAGAAGCTCTGACTACAGACCCAAGGGTCCGTGGTTCGAGTCCCGGGCATGACCAAACTTTCACCCAGAGTGAGGAGAGTTGCCAGCTCTCTGTAATTCCAAGGAAAGGAATCACTAGGTTTGGTCACATCAAGAGGAAGGACCCGGATACTGCTCAATAAGCATAAGCTTCTCAGTGTCCTAAAAAACTACCTTCGGGTGCTAGGTAGATCAAAATACAAATACAAAGACCTTGTTACCTAAAGAGGTACTGTTTCTATTGAAACTGTTTAGTGCAATTGAGAATTAGCGTAAGGGAAAAATTGGTTTAAAACTTAGCCATTGCTTCAAAGTTCAACAGCTGTGTTTTTAAATCTAAACTTTATTTGCTTGCAATTCAATCGTACTTGTTAACAGTGTCTGTGAAATGAAAATGAAAAGAGCAGGTAGGCATAACGATTTTGATTAATTTTTTTCATTTGTTAATTGAGAATTTAGAATTTGTATGTCTCTTGTATTCTAGAGCATCACCAGCTTGATGTACCAGAAGGGCTGGATAAATCTAAAAGGTATTGTCAACTTGAATAGGCGAGCGGTGGCTTATTCCTTGGTTCTATTTAATTTTATAAGCTTTTTAGTTTTGGAGCAAGAAATTTGTGCATTGGATACATTCAGTCTAAATTAGAAATCTTTTCAAACATTACTGTCGGGTTTAGATTGGATAAATTTCACGGTAACCGTGATTCATTGAAAAAGTGTATATTTTTGTAGAAAATTGATCATATTAAGCTTTGAGCTAGAATTTGATTGCCTCACTTAGACTGAGATGTCGTGGAGAAAAAGGATTGCTCACAAAAATCTTAGATGTATTGAAACGGACAACTCCCAACAACGCTTTAAGGTAGAACAAATTATAGTTTCATCTCACCTTTTTTGCATATGTTTGCCCTAAGACATGATGATCCAATTTTAAAGAAGAAGCTAACCTTGTAACATTTTTGCTAATGTCTTTGCTTTTTCTTCATCAAACCTGTATTGTTTTGTTTATATTTAATTTTTGTAGCCAAAACGTCAAGAATGAAAAGATGCTGATGGTCATTTTCGTGATTTTAAAAATCGTTTTTTTCAAATAGGTTCTGGTTGTCACGGGCAATCGAAGGGTTCTTAAGAGGTCGTGTCTCGCCACCCGATCAGCATTTCCTCATCAATCGTGATGTCATTGAGGTCTCAATTTATCCTCTTTACTGCACAATTCCAATTTGATTGTTATACTTTATCAATTGGCAAGCTCTCATTTCCAGCATTTTGTAATGGTGTTTTCCTTCTGCTAAATGTTGAAAATTGCATTAATATCTATAATTCTACGCTGAAGAATATTGTTGTTTTTTCTTAGCATTTGCTAGAGCACATTAACAACCCAGAAACCAAATCTAAAGAAATTCTCCAGAGCAGTTTCGATCTTCTGGGTGAATTAATGAAATTTAACGAAGAAGCCTTCAAAAGGTTTAATACCTACTTCAATGCAGATGCTCAGGTACTGTGTTTTTGCAACTGTAGACCTTATGATAAAATCCTAAAGCTGTTAGGCCTTGCAAGTTTTTGAAAAAAATGTTCATGACGAAATCACTTGCTGCCGGAATTTTAGTTTTATTTGTTACTTGGAAAGTTTCTTAATTGTTATTTCTCTCGCTTTCGGACCTTTTGGTATTTTGAACCGCTCATGGTATATGGTAAGGTGAAATTTATTACGAACTTTTCTGATTCGTCAAAAATGTTTCCTCCTTGCGTTATTTCATCTTGATGTATTTACAACGATGTTTGACGTAGACAATTGAATTGATAAATGAAAGTAATTATGTTTATCTTCTAGTTCGACCGCTTTATTTCAACGATGACGTCAAATGTAATCGACTCTAATATGTTCATTCGATGCATTGTTCTTTCACTGGAACGGTTCTCTTCGTCAAGTTGCGCCTTTCTTCGCCAAAATTCCTGTAGGCTGAGTGATCTCATCAAAAAATGGGAGCACAAAATGTATCTTATGTACAAGTTAATCACTTCGATTTCAGTGGATAATTTAACACAGGTGATTATTTCATCCTTCTTTACATTTTTCAAAGAAAAATTGCCACGCAAATAAATTTATGCTTTTTCCTCCATTCAAAATGCGTCTCAACTCCTTCAATGTTTTCAGTCATATTTCTTGCTTATCATATCTATCTTTAACAATTCTTATTAAGTACAGATGTCTTCTTTTGTAGGAAAATGTCAGTTGCTTAAACACCACTTTGATATTCTTGATGTTTGCTCATAATCATGGCCAGCTGGGACAATATTTGCAGGTATGTTAGCCTCCTGTTGCCTTAAAATACCCAAATTTTATTTTATGTTATTTGTGAGTCAAAAATAAATTGATAAAAACTTCTTGTTTCTTTTATTTTTAAACATTTTTTACTTTTTCGTAGTTTCATTGTTTTTAAACTTGTTATTTAGCTCTTTTTTGTTTCTAGTCCTAATACTGTCATGCAAAATAAATCCTCACAAGGAGGAGAATCTCAGATTTGGAGAAGTCCTTTCTCGTTATAAATTTGAACCAAAAACAACCAAATTCTATTGATTTTCATAAATAATTCTTCCAACCACATTGCTTTTCCTCTAAGGAATTCTTCCAACCACACTTGCTTTTCCTCTAAGGAATTCTTCCAGCCACCCTACCTATTGCAAACCTGAGAGTATCACAATGGTCTTCTCGTTATTGTTATGCCATTTTAAACTCGTTTCTCGGATGACCATTTGTTTTGTGAAAGCTCTTTCGTCGTCTTTCGATACATCTCTTCTTATATCGGTATGTAATTTTATTTTCAAGGCCTTTTTTTCTGAAGAGCAAGCTCAACACCACCCTGGACTCATTCTTCTAAACTTAAGGTAAGCTTAATAGCTACATAAACCGTCAGAGGAAAAATTATTTAAAATCTCCCTGACAGTACCAGGCTAACCCTCACATTTCAGTATAATTTCCTACCATACTGTGATCACTTCAATCAAGAAATAAACCCAATATTTTTTTTAGAAAATATGATTTCTTAATATTTTGTACATTTTTGAAGTCGTTGAAATGGTTATCAGCAGTTATGGTTGCGCTTTTTTTATGTCTAAGTTCTGGTAGGACTGGTTTATATCTTTATCCGTTTGCTGTAATTTTTTGTGACGTAAGTAGATCAGCATTTGCTCTCTTTTCAAGGGACCTACTAGAGTTCTGGCGAATGCACTACTTGCAACGTGGCAAAGATCGAATACAGCTCGAACAGAGCTCTTGTATCGAGTTCGATCACTGGCAAGGCCTCGTTGATATTTTGCTTCACAAGGACGCTGCACGACTCACAGCAATCGTACACTATCTGCTGCCATGGCAACAACAGACTCCCTCCCGAATTAGGAGTAGTTTATTGCAAAGGGATGCTTAGCGGCCGTTGATGCATTATCTGTCATCTTCCATCGTTGATGCTGCAAGGATCGGTAAAGAAGCTTCACAATTCTGAAATTGACTGAATGTTTACAAACAAAATCAAATGGGCTTTTAATAATCAACATAGTTTATTTTTTTGAAGTACGACTTTGTGAAATAAAAAGGTTCCGTGAAACCTCCTTTGCACATTACTCAATGTTATGCATTGTCTATGAATTTGAACTGAACAGCTGTATCAAGTATCATAGCTGTTATATGCTTTTAAATTTGGCTCTGGCGTTAAAATTTTTTTTGATGATTTGAAGGTCATGTTAATACCAGTGGGCAGATTCTAAAGAAGTAGATCGAAAATGTTATATTTTGCACTAAAGCAGCAGGGTATTGCAATTTTAAAGCAAATATTTAAGTGGCATCTAATATGATTTCTTATTTCAAAGCATACGCTGAAAGCTTTTTTTACATGGGGACAGCTTTCCTTGTGTTATGTTAATGTACTCGTATTTTGGTTTAGTTAGATTTTGTGTCAAGTGTTGAAGACTAATTTGCTTGGATATTGCCTGTAGGATTCTTGAACTGTGTTTATGTCGTTAGATAGCTTCATTTCACAGTAACACTTTCTGTCAGTGCATCAGTAAGTACTGTTGTACAAAATGAATTTAAAAGCTTATATTTAGATTCATAATCTTAAACCATATATTTAGATCCGCTCTGACTAAGTCTCATACCGAGACATACCCCCCCCCCCTCCTAGGATGTAATCGAGAGTTGTTTGATCATGAGTTACTTCTATTCCAGAGCAAGAACCTAGTCTCTGGGCCTATTGCCTTTAAAGCTTTTTCTGTTTTATCATGGTTGCGATTTAGTATGTCAGATGCTGAGAAAAAGTCGCTTTTGTTTCGTTAAACAATGATCTTTCTACGATCCACGCAGCTTTCAAAACTGCACCAAGCAGTTCTATCAGTTCTATCCAGCCTCTAGGTCTTTTACTTTTTTAGCATTCTAGCAAGAAATATCGCAGATTGTTAATGATAAACTTTTATGGTATAGCGTCTATATTATGAAAGCTGCAAGAAAAATTAATAAATGTATGAAATCTTGATATTAAAACTGATATGTTTTGGAGGATTTAGTGTAAATATTTCGTCTTTTTTCACGTATATGTAAGTTAAGTTATAGACAAAGTGCAGGAAACCTTGCTTGATGCATCAAGAGGCAATGCCAGTTTTTGAAATAACTTGACAAAAAGGTAAATAGTATCCACGTCCTGATTAGAAACAATAGACTTGCTTCCATTAGCAGAGCAGCTGGTTTTGCTTTAATTAATTTTTAAGATAGGTAAATTAACACTTCACTGTGTATTTATATTTGTTGTTTCTTGTCCACTTTTAGTTGTTGCTGTATAGTTTAGCAACTGGTCCAACACTAAACCTTCACATTGTGCATGAATGAGGAGTCAATTTGCCTAGATATTTTTGATGTATTGCCTTAGATTGTCAAAATTGCCATAATACCTGTTTTTAATTGCATCATTAATTGATTATCTATTGCGCTAACTTGTTACTTATATTGAAACTGAGAAGGTGTGAATAGGTCGTTTATTTTCACATTCGCTGCTTATAAAAAGGAAAGATTTTAAACAGAGGGCAGGTTGGATGGTATGATCTTTGCAGTGACATCACTGCATGATACTGCCGGCAGTCAAGTGAGTAAACTTCTTTTATGAAATGGTTTTGAGTAATTTTTCTGCTTTTTTCTACTGTTAACTGCTTTTCACATGATTTCACAGCTATTAAGTGTCTTTAATGTTGCCAAAAGTTTAGCTTTTTGCATCCATGTGATACTCTTTTCTTGCGTTAAAGCTTTTCTGGTCGGCATTGATGCTTGTGTTACTGACGGAAAAAATCGCTAAATTCCACTGGGAGAAAATGTAGCCCATCTTTCTCTTTTAAGAGAACTATAATGGTACAATTTCTTCTGCGCTCAGGTACTTTATATACACATTTTGAAGGCTTGAAGATCGATGAGAAGCTCACGTCCACTGCTTCAGCCGTATAAAAACTGACGCAATTCGTCAACGATGAAAAGGGCAGAAAATGAAATATGCATCATTTACAAAAAATTACTTTGCTGTGTTAAACATTTCAATTTCTTACATTTTCTTTGATCAGGGATCCTTTTGAATCTTTTTCAGACAGCTAGAAAACTTTTTTCTACACAAAAGAGGTAATTTCCGTAGATGAATGCATTTTCATTTTCCTGCTTGTCCGAAATACCAAAGCATTACTTTCCCGCACAATTTGAACCGAATGTTGAATTTGCTCTTAGAAAACAACTTTTTGACTAAAGCATGTTTTTCAATGATCTTCAGTTGAGACTGACTAACCTTAGCTATGTTTACGAAGCTAGCTCTGTGCGACGCAAACGTCAAATACAGAAAAGAGTGACTTTTAAGAGTACAGATCTATCAAAAGTCTTGAAAACGAACACTTTCCGGTAAATTTATATTTATTTTGTTTATGAATTATAAATTATAATAGATTAACACTTAATCTTCTTTTCGACGAGGATGCTTTTACCAGTATGGATAGCTGCTGCTGCATGTTTCCAGATTGGCCTCAGATGTAGCCCAACAAACGCCCTCTCTGACATCGAAAAGCTGGATAATGACATCCGTCTACACAATGATGCGTCGTTGGGTCTTGATACCATAGGCAATGACAGTGGCAACGAATATTTAGGATCAGATGACGCAGATAATAACTTTCAGAGAGATAGCATAGGCATTTGCAGGTATGGAAATAAGAAATGCCAAACAAAACAAGCCCAAAGTAAAGGGAAAGGCATAGACACTCAAGGAAAACGCAACAGAAATCGCGGGAGAGCGAAGACAAAGATTATTAACGGTTTCCAGAATGTAGCACAACGAAATATGAAAGGGTTTTACCTAAGAAATATGACCAAAAGAAAGACCAAGACAGGGCTTTCAAAATCGACAGAAAAACATCGGACGGGAAAAGGGTACCTCGCAATGAAACATTACAAAAACAAAGCTCAGTATTCTTTCAAACGACCTCCTGGATTGAATAGAAACAAGAGTTCAAAGAGAAGACAGTTTCTTGCAAGAAAGCACAGAAGATTAGGGAGTAAGGTATATGTATCTAGAAGAAAAAGCAAAAGCCTTAAGAGAAAAGGACAGTCAACAGCAGCATATTACAAAAACAAAGCAAGACGATTGTTTCAAAAAGAAGACAGTTTCTTGCAAGAAAATACAGAAGATTAGGGACTAAGGCATATGTATCTAGAAGAAAAAGCAAAAGCCTTAAGAGAAAAGGACAGTCAACAGCAGCATATTACAAAAACAAAGCTCAGTATTTTTCTAAGCGACCTCCTGGATTCAATAGAAACAAGAGTTCAAAGAGAAGACAGTTTCTTGCAAAAAAACACAGAAGATTAGGGACTAAGGTATATGTATCTAGAAGAAAAAGCAAAAGCCTTAAGAGAAAAGGACAGTCAACAACACCATATTACAAAAACAAAGCTCAGTATTCTTCCACACGACCTCCTGGATTGAACAGAAACAAGAGTTCAAAAATAAGACAGTTTCTTGCAAGAAAGCACAGAAGATTAGGGACTAAGGTGTATGTATCTAGAAGAAAAAGCAAAAGCCTTAAGAAAAAAGGACAGTCAACAGTAGCATATTACAAAAACAAAGCTCAGTATTCTTCCAAACGACCTCCTGGATTGAGCAGAAACAACAGTTCAAAAAGAAGACAGTTTCTTGCAAGAAAGCACAGAAGATTAGGGACTAAGGCCTATGTATCTAGAAGAAAAAGCAAAAGCCTTAAGAGAAAAGGACAGTCAACAGTAGCATATTACAAAAACAAAGCTCAGTATTTTTCTAAGCGACCTCCTGGATTCAATAGAAACAAGAGTTCAAAGAGAAGACAGTTTCTTGTAAGAAAGCACAGAAGATTAGGGAGTAAGGTATATGTATCTAGAAGAAAAAGCAAAAGCCTTAAGAGAAAAGGACAGTCAACAGCAGCATATTACAAAAACAAAGCTCAGTTTTCTTCTAAACGACCTCCTGGATTGAGCAGAAACAAGAGTTCAAAAAGAAGACAGTTTCTTGCAAGAAAGCACAGAAGATTAGGGACAAGGGTATATGTATCTAGAAGAAAAAGCAAAAGCTTAAGAGAAAAGGACAGTCAACAGCAGCATATTACAGAAACAAAGCTCAGTTTTCTTCTAAGCGACCTCCTGGATTAAGCAGAAACAAGAGTTCAAAAAGAAGACAGTTTCTTGCAAGAAAGCACAGAAGATTAGGGACTAAGGCCTATGTATCTAGAAGAAAAAGCAAAAGCCTTAAGAGAAAAGGACAGTCAACAGTAGCATATTACAAAAACAAAGCTCAGTATTCTTCCAAGCGACCTCCTGGATTCAATAGAAACAAGAGTTCAAAGAGAAGACAGTTTCTTGCAAGAAAGCACAGAAGATTAGGGACTAAGGTATATGTATCTAGAAGAAAAAGCAAAAGCCTTAAGAGAAAAGGACAGTCAACAGTAGCATATTACAAAAACAAAGCTCAGTATTTTTCTAAGCGACCTCCTGGATTCAATAGAAACAAGAGTTCAAAGAGAAGACAGTTTCTTGTAAGAAAGCACAGAAGATTAGGGAGTAAGGTATATGTATCTAGAAGAAAAAGCAAAAGCCTTAAGAGAAAAGGACAGTCAACAGCAGCATATTACAAAAACAAAGCTCAGTTTTCTTCTAAACGACCTCCTGGATTGAGCAGAAACAAGAGTTCAAAAAGAAGACAGTTTCTTGCAAGAAAGCACAGAAGATTAGGGACTAAGGTATATGTATCTAGAAGAAAAAGCAAAAGCCTTAAGAGAAAAGGACAGTCAACAGCAGCATATTACAGAAACAAAGCTCAGTTTTCTTCTAAGCGACCTCCTGGATTAAGCAGAAACAAGAGTTCAAAAAGAAGACAGTTTCTTGCAAGAAAGCACAGAAGATTAGGGACTAAGGCCTATGTATCTAGAAGAAAAAGCAAAAGCTTTAAGAGAAAAGGACAGTCAACAGCAGCATATTACAAAAACAAAGCTCAGTATTTTTCTAAGCGACCTCCTGGATTCAATAGAAACAAGAGTTCAAAGAGAAGACAGTTTCTTGTAAGAAAGCACAGAAGATTAGGGACTAAGGTATATGTATCTAGAAGAAAAAGCAAAAGCCTTAAGAGAAAAGGACAGTCAACAGCAGCATATTACAAAAACAAAGCTCAGTTTTCTTCTAAACGACCTCCTGGATTGAGCAGAAACAAGAGTTCAAAAAGAAGACAGTTTCTTGCAAGAAAGCACAGAAGATTTGGGACTAAGGTATATGTATCTAGAAGAAAAAGCAAAAGCCTTAAGAGAAAAGGACAGTCAACAGCAGCATATTACAAAAACAAAGCTCAGTTTTCTTCTAAGCGACCTCCTGGATTAAGCAGAAACAAGAGTTCAAAAAGAAGACAGTTTCTTGCAAGAAAGCACAGAAGATTAGGGACTAGGGTACCTTTATCAAGAAAGAAAGGCAAAAGCGAAAAAACATTAAAGAGGAAAGGACAGTCAACAAAATTGTATTACAATTACAAAATCAAGGGTCATTTAAAGCGCCTGAATTGTTTAAGTAAAAACAGGGGCTCGATAGCAAAAAATTTCCATCAAAGAAGATATGGTAATCAACTATGTGAATTAAATGTTCTTCGGTGTAAGCGCAATATCATTAAAAGTCTTTTAATGCTAAGATACTTACTTTGTGGAAAGGTTTCGCATAAAGGCGTCCCAACGTCAAATGAAAACAAGATTAAGAATAAAAACAGGGTCCTTCGGTGTATTTGCAAAAAGAAGATTAAAAACATCATAACTGAATTGAATCGAGAGGTCCTGAAATATCTATGCACAACAAGTTTGTGGCGTGGAAGCAAACTAAAAGCACAAGGTCAATATTCCGTTTGGCTAAGACATCTTGGAGCTGCAGTAAAAATGATGAGATTGATGAATCCTGAACATGGATCGTTGTCCAAATGTGAGTCAAACTACGATTTACCTTTAGAATGTAATGAGAAACTCACTGTTAATCTACTATTTATTTATTGTACATATATATCTTATACAAAGTTTGGCTTTGATTGCAACTAACACGATTCCCATATGACTGACACTGGTATTGACTGATATTGATATTGATATCTTTCAGGTGGCAATAAATCGTACTTCCACAAAATAAATGATCATTGCTGTAATGGGAATTTGTTTCGGAGACGAGAGGCAGGAGAATGTTGCGGGTATGGAATCGTTTCGTTTTTAACTGTATCTTAAAATTCTCTAGTGTGAAACGTCTCAATTGTGTCCATTCTGTTGGAATAATACAATATATAATTCCAGTCACTTTGCTTTAAGTAATATGACAGTCTATAACCTGAAAAAACAGTTTTGTTTCTCTGGAAAAGTGCACAATAAGCAAGGTAGGCTTGCAATTTGTTGCAATCAGTTGTACGACAGATACTCGCACTTCTGCTTTAACTGATAGATTTTCTTGTTGCAAGGCATTTAACTTGTTATAGTAAGCAAATTCCATGAAATTTAAAATAATCGTTAGTCATCAAATAGGCAGTTTTTTCCAGCATTGCTTTATTAATTCCAATACTGTTAATGATCGGAAGCCAAATTGCTCGAAATGATTTGCTTCTTTAAAAAATCAGTGCATTGCTTCTCAAGCTAAAATTAGAGAGCTAGATTATGATAATTCTATGTATAAAATGATTCAATGAACTTGCTCAATCTGTTGCATATCATAAAGCTCAAAACAATGAAAATGCCGGGAGAAAGAAATAAGATTCTGCATGTTCTTGCTGCTTAAAAATTGATTATTGCTTAACCATATTAAGCTGGTATAGGGCTTTAAGCTTCGCAGCTTTATCTGCGCTGGCTTAGTTGAAATCGTTATGAAATCCTTTGTACATAATAATATTAGAATCGCACCTTTACTTGCAGGCAATCCGTTTTCAACGTCTCAAGTCAATTCTGTTGGAATAATACAATATATAATTCCAGTCACTTTGCTATATGTAATATGACAATCTATAGCCTGAAAGAACAGTTTTGTTTCTCTGGAAAAGTGTATGATAAGCAAGGTAGGCTTGCAATTTGTTGCAATCAGTTGTACGACAGATACTCGCACTTCTGCTTTAACTGTACCACCTACTTAACTGGATTCTACCAAATGTGCGGAAGCGGATTGTATTACATTAAAGCGAAGTTCTGTTTTATGGACTGCCTTTTTGACAGAGTCAAAAATGAGGTTTGTGGGAAATTCGTCATTGAAAGAAGCTTATACAGGTGTGTCAACAACGTGGTCCAAAAAAGAGTCCCAGCTAATCAAATCTCAAAGAGGGACTTGTTTAAAATGCAACACAAGGGAAGTCTCAAAAACGAATTGACAGAGCAGAGGATCAAGAGACGAAGAAGGAGGCAGGTGAAAGCTGGTAGCTTAACTGTGAGCGAAGATCATCAAGATAAAACATCTTTGTCTAGTCAGTCTGCAAGATGCGAGAAACTGATTTTTAAGGGGTGACGGAATAACTTTAAGGACTGGAAAGTTTTCAACTTAATGAACTCATACTAGTGATTTGGACCTAACGAAGTGAAAAAACCATATTAGATCTAATTATATGACTTAATCTTAATCATTATGAAAATCTTTAGAAGCATTATTGTTCTGAAGAAGAGGCTACTATTGTGTTAGTTTTTCTTTGTACCTCTGATCAATAGGCCACATGAAATGATTGAAAAAGCATTTGGAACCATTTTATAATTTTTTTTTATCATATCCCTATTCTGTTTCAAATAAACCCGCAAAGCTCTACCTATACGGCAAATAGCACTGTAGTACAGATCGGTAAACATCTATTTTTAACATTGAATTATACGTTACATAAAGCCAAAAGAATTAAGGTAAGGTGTATTTGTTTCATCAAAATCAAATAAAACATTATGAAGGTGATTTTTCTTATGCCTTGAAGCCTCGTGTTTTCTAAAACAATAAGGGCTCATTTTTATCTATTCAAAGATATTGCCTCCTGTCAACAACAGTTGCCAAGCTGCTTACGAATTTGCACGCCAGTGTGAAGCTCGGTTTGTAAAACGGCTGAGATAAGTTGCTAGCGGCGCAATACCTTTCTGCAAGAAACGACAAGAAACGGTCCCGGAAAAGGAATAGCAAGTTTTCATAGTCAAAAACATCAACAAAACTTCATTAGGAAACAGGTCAGAATACATTTGAGGTCCTCCAGTTTTTCAGACGAAATTTTCAAAAATGACCGGGCTAGCGGCAGGGTCGCCTCGTCATTTGATCGTCTTCGAATGCACAAAACCTATAAATGCAGTCAGGGACGGTGCCAGCCCCAGAACAGTGGGGGTGGACAATGAAGGGATGGAGCTGATGAAGGGTTCTGGGTGAGAAACCGGTGCAACACTGTACGAGAAACCGCGCTCGTCATTGATAACCAAGTTTGACATATGTTGAAACCCTCAATAGAAGAGTTGAATTTTAAAGGCAAAGGTTTAACACCTAAAAGCTAATAAAAAAAGCTAATTCCAGAGTGGTATTTTCTAGCTAGCAACGGTTTTAAACTTGTTAACAAGGCTTCCTTCGTCTATTTTATCTGCCATATCTCGATCGATGGTAATTTGAACTAGGTTTTCCAACCTTTCTTTTGACAGTAGCCTGCGTCACAGATTTCCATTCTGCTCTGACAAGAACTCTTGTGCCCCATCAACTGGCCTTTCAAGAGGCGTATCCCGTTGGAAACATTTAGTTGTTTGGACACCGATGGACTTCAAAACTTTTTGATATGCCAACTCTTTGTTTCCACCCATCTGGTTTCCGCTACTTTTCTTGAACGGTGGCTGTCCGTCGTCATCTTCACCGGTAGACCGATGTACCTTCAATTCGCTGTTGCATTTGTTCATATAATCAATAAACAACTGTTTATCTGTCTCAGCAAGCTTTGTCTTGTAACCTTTTCTTTTCTTCAGAGCATTTAAACAACGCTTGCAAATGTACTTATAATTTAAGACCACTTTAAACGGCAAATCATTCAGTTCGTCAACAACATTAAATGAACTTTTTCCTTCAATGAGATTTCTGTCATCTTGCTCTTGCAACTCTTTGAAGCAAAGAGCATAAATCCATTCAAAATTAATGTTGCTGGGCGACGAAAGACAACTGCCGATGGCAGGAGACAAGGCCGCCATTAGCAAAATAACACGCTGAATTATAATTATGCGAATTAATTTATGCAATATGCTAATTTTCCTAAGATCTTGGAAAAATCGCAGAACACGAAATTGGCCTCCGTTGCACAGATCACTCTCCTCCTTGGTGGTGATGGTGATGGTGATGCAGCTGTAACAGGCAAGGCTGCAACTATACTATCCTTACAGCTTAAAAAGTTTGGGTGCAAGTTTTAAAGTAAATCGTTGCCAAAAAACCTTTAACAAGGAAGGAAGGCAATGACTACACTCTACGGAACAACTGGTTAGCACGATAAAGCTATGTTTTATAGATCGTTTCCTTTGCAGTTTCTCACTATTTACGGAACTGGTGATCCAACACACGATATTCTATGTAAGCTAAGATCTGAAAAAACCCGTTATTGACCATTAAAAGAAAGAAGTTCCGATCTCACAAAAGAAAATTAACATCCCCCCTTATGTTTTTGATCCAGTTTTGGAAAGATTAGAAAGTTGATCTTAAAAAAGTGGGGTGGACATGTCCCCAATCCACCTCATGGCGCCGCCTCTGAATGCAGTTTGCTTAGCGTTGTTGTTCTGACAAAAACAGAGCGCAAATAAAAATCAAGGCTTCTGTCTTCCTTACTGCCACATGTTATCTTTCCAAAGCCAACAGACATTTTGAGAAAGGACAGTTGCAGAAGCTACAAACCACTGCATGGAAGTTAGAATGTAGATAACTATGAGCTTCTTCATTTTGCACCGCCATTTTACCCAACAAGGCTGTTATGGCTGGTATGGTTCTACTCCTACACAAAGCAATTCAATCATTCACTGTGCACGAATCTTCTGGCACTGCAAAATTCCGAACAAATAATGGCATCAACTTTTATTCAAGGTTTATATGTAACTCTTGGTATCTATGGGTATCATATCCCCATGCGCAGGTTCAGTACACAATCATAGAAAACCCTCGAAATGTGCAAAACTCATCTTTACTTCACTTGAAACATAAAACTTGAACGAGCGTGTGTTATCTTAACAACGAAACTTGACTACGTATGTCAACAACTTGTCAACGACTGTTTATTTACTATGTGCACAATAGGCATTAAACATCGTTTATTGTTTATACAAGAGGTTAAAATGTCATGTCCTTACAGATACATATCATACATGTGATCATACTTGATGATCACAATAAGCGTGAAACTTGGATTAGCAACTTAGGACCGTCCTGTTGGCCACATAGCCAAGGGGTGGCATTGGGTGGCAATGCCAGCAGTTTGCCACCGCAAGAATGTTGTCCCTGGATTAATTTAATGGGTCTTTTTGCCGTTTTCATCGGATTGTCAAAAGTTGTTTTTCTCTCTCGATTTTCAGGGTAAAGATAAAGAAGACACCTGTGATGATGTTATACATTTATAAATTTACGCTCACTACTTCAGGCTTTTATCTCGACTAACCTATTGCTTATTATTTGACACATCCGCGTGTTTTACTCTCAACCAGTCCACTGGCCTACGCCAGGTAGTGGCCGTCTCGTGTTTCCGCTAATACCTTATATGGCATAATGATCTTGCCTGCAAGCGTTTGCCTGCAACACGGTTGTTGAGCTCGAACATTGCACTGAACATCGCTCGACATTTGTACAGTGATGTTTAGTGATGTTTAGTGATGTTGAACAGTAGCTGCCTGATGATATCCTAAGGTCAGGATTTTGGTCTTGCAACTTTCTTTGAATTGATATCTCATCCGATTCGCTTTCACTGTCAACTGTTCCCAAGGATTCGTCATGTTTTGCCATTACGATATATAAAATTTAACTTCTCTCAACCTCTTGGTCTTGTCTGAGCTCTTGACACGTTGAAGCCTATTTCTTTCTTTGGCGCACAAAATCCAAGTATTAACATTGCGACTAAACATTGCTGTATGGGGTGTTAAAACGCTCTGGGGGCATTTCAAAATCACAAATTATGCGATTAACAATTTTGAGGGCCAATACTGTAGTATATGTTATGTTATGTTATGTTATGTTATGTTATGTTATGTTATGTTATGTTATGTTATGTTATGTTATGTTATGTTATGTTATGTTATGTTATGTTATGTTATGTTATGTTATTTTATGTTATGTTATGTTATGTTATGTTATGTTATGTTATGTTATGTTATGTTATGTTATGTTATGTTATGTTATGTTATGTTATGTTATGTTATGTTATGTTATGTTATGTATGTTATGTTATGTTATGTTATGTTATGTTATGTATGTTATGTTATGTTATGTATGTTATGTTATGTTATGTTATGTTATGTTATGTTATGTTATGTTATGTTATGTTATGTTATGTTATGTTATGTTATGTTATGTTATGTTATGTTATGTTATGTTATGTAATGTTATTGGCTACATTGTTCTAAAGTCTGTCCTGTTTACAAGGAACTATATATTGCATATACAAGAAGCGCTAAAAATTATTTCAAAATCAAGATCAGGGAGTTTAAGCAGGGGCGGACTGGCTCCAAATTTAGGGCCTGGGTCAATTCGCGGGAAAGGGCACCGAAAAAAAAAAGTTTACGGGTATCCCCAAAGATTTTTGTTGCATCTGCCTTAAAACATTACTGGAATATTGCTATCAATTCTAATCAGTAAGCACCAGGGACGTAGGTGTAAAAGATCTACAATCCTTAGTCCAGGTCAGTATCACTATCACTGGAAATTTAATTTTGATGTAGGATACGAGAGGAGAGAAAATCATGATATTGTGGGGGAAAATTATTGTTCTCTAGCTGAAGGACTTTTAAAGGGGGCCTCAATGATCAAAAGCAGCGAATGGTATTTAGAGGGATCACCTTTTTCAATCACCGAGGATCTGATACCCCAGGTAGAACTTAATGAAAAATCTAAGTTATTCATGAAATATCTAAATTATTCAAACAAATCTTGATATGTAGTTTTCCAGTCAAAACAGAATAGAGGTTGATGTTTTTCCGATAATTGGTTGAGCAGCCAGGTTAATTGATTATTTGCGCAGCAACTAAGATGGTAATATCAGTAACATAGGCAGGGCTGGCAAAACGTTAATAAAGTGGGGGAAGGGGTGATATGTTTAGATTGTTCAGAGGTTAAATAAAGGCCACCACCATGGTTAGGAATTCTGACCGAATTCAAAAAAAGTTTTCGAAATACGACATTATCGAAATGACCAGAAATGCATCTAGAATATTTGCCACATCAAGTTTGTCGAAAGGACGATACTGGGGAATACATGTAAACTTTCATTTACAATAATTCCTCATCCCCAAATAGTTTCCAAAATAGTTACCAAAAAGCCAAGATCTTATTCTCAACTTTTAGCGACAAGCCAAGCATTTCTGACACACATAACTTTGAACAAATTTCTAAATGCAATTATAAAAAATTCTGTCTTGTCTATTGAAGACAGTAAATAAATGTTCTCAGTTAGTAACTTTCAAGAGTAACGAGTCTTTCTTTCTATGGTTAGATGTCAATTCATGTCTACATTTCTATGAGCATAAACCTTGAAATGCATCTAAGTCTTCCAGCTGTATCTCGTTTCTTTTTCTTGTTTAGTTTACAATGGGAGACATATGAACTTATTCATTTTTGCGCGTAGACTGCTAAACTGGATTTTGGGGCATGGATAGAAATATAGCTTTTTCTATACCTGTCTTACGGGCCTGTTATTTTGCAAAGTTCGTCAGGGAAAATCTCGCATGGTTTTTGCCAGGTCAGTAAATTTTCGAATTAAAAACTAGCACAATCAGACCACGCAAATGGAATTATGCCAAAATTTTGCTGAAGAAATACACCAAATTTGACGTAAGTACCTCTATAAACATGAACATATCTTTGGTGGATCATTCATGTTTTATACTGGAGCAAGTTATGGATGTACTGGAGCAAAAATTTTGTCAGAGCTGAGGGTGTTGAGCCCTTCTGCTGTTTTGATCTATGCTCTCAAATCTATTTGGTTACCATTAAAATAATGTATCTTCCTAGAATTTTAGTCACAAAAATTTTCATGTCTTTACCACCTTAACCTATGATTAAAAGAAAACATTTAAAGTGAGGGCCTGGAGAGAAACTTTAACAGATTTTACAACTTCAAGTTAAGTATCGTATCATTGCATTAGGGACAGTGAGCCCTGGCCCATGATTCTCCTTGCTTACTTGGGGCCCCAAATTTTGGAAAATGCTTTTTCAGTACTTGAATACCGCAAAGTGGTCTTTTTATCCATTCTGTATCCACTAATCTTGAGAGAGTCTCAGTGTTATGACAGCAGGAGAGGGCTTCTACCAAACATTACGAGTTTCCATTTAATAGCAAAATTAAGAAGAAATTGTAATAATTTTGGGAGGGCCCACCGGGTGATCGCCCAGTAGCCCGACCGGCCAGTACGCCCCTGAACTTTTACTTATTTCAAGCTGATGAATCAAGAAGCTGATTAAATGTAAAAGCTTGATATATATTATATAAAAAAATACCAATGATATAAAGCGCCACCGAACCGAGGTTACAGGGCCCCGGACCTCGATTCATAGAAGATGGCGGATTGCAGGTAATTAAGTTTTGAAAGTCAATGCAGGAAATGTCAAACTCATGACTTTATGTTTGTTTGCTTCAACAGCAATTTTAACTTGTTTTAAAATACGTGCTTTTGTGTCAATGGTTTAGATTTTAAATGAAAGAATTGCTCTGGTTTAGCGAGATTTTCAGCTGCTGAGATATTAACACATTGTCCCTATCCCTATCCAGGAATCCGTTCGGTGGCAGTATTTTGTATTCTTCATGCTTTGTTTGGCTCTATTTTTAGAGCAGCTATAAATTCATTAAGAACCTAAGTTATTTTAAAAGGCAACGTTTTCAGAGGTCAGATCTTCGGTGGCTATTGAGTAAAATCATTTGATCATGATGAGTCTCAGCTCTATTGAAAATACTGTTGTGCAAAAAAGATGACTTAGCATATTTGGGAATTTCCTCTCATTTCATCATGGCTCATTGCTTTTAAGTTATGACCCAGTCTTAAATTAACTCACAATTTGATAAGATTTATGACCTTGTTATGCAGTTGGGCATATCACTTGCTTGATTGAAGTGGTACATTGCGTGAGAGAGTGTTAGTTTCCAGTTGTTTTTTTCTTTCTTTTTCATTTCTATTTTTACCCCCTTTTCTTATCTGCTCTGTTACTGTTTCTTATACTTAAAAATTCAAATCACGTAAAAATTTTAATCTTAATATTTTTCATGTACAAGTGTATTACATTTTATAAACCAAGTTACTTTGTAATTGTAATCAACCCAGGAAGGGCGCTGGGCACAAAAACTTTTCGGGTTTACCTCAGTGTTCTTGGCAATGTTTAATTGGCTATCCTAGCATTGTTATCTAATTTGTTGTATATCTATTGTAATCTTAGAAATTGTATACCTTTAAATCTTGTATGTTTGTTGCTGAATGAAAGAATTTGAGTTTGAGTTTGGGCAGATATATTCCTTTTCTATTTTCTTTAATTTTTGTTTTGTTCTTCTTTTTTTCTTTACTTTTTCAACCCTTTAATTTCTTTTCTTGTGTTTCATCTAGTTGTTACCTAGATTTGTTTTCTTAAAGCTTTTTTTCAATCATTTTTTTCAATAATTCAAGTTGAATGTAAATTTCTGTAAACTGTGGGGGGTTTTAGCTTGATAGCTCTGTTATGATTTTAACTATGTTCATATTCTATATTAAAATTTATTGATATTTGATGATATTGCAATTGAAATATCACATTACAAACAAATGTTTATTTGCTAAAAACTGTATTCCTCTTCTATCTAAAATTATCAAAAGCACTTTACAAATATGTAAAGCTTTCTAAAAATGTGTAAAGTGCTTATTTTTTTTACTGTAAACTTGTTGTAACAGTTGTTTGTCTTGACATTGTTGCAGAGAAAAAGAAAAGTCTCTGTTGCATTCTATTAAATGTTTTTTCTTTGGTTGGACTCTTTATTATGCAAACAAACAAATAGGTTGGCTCCAAACATTTCCTGTAAACATTTTCTAAGGCATCATTCTTTGCACAATATTTTGTGAATGCCTAGTTTATTTTGCTAATTTTTTTTCAAACATTGATAAAAAAATTGTGGGTTCCTCCAGAGCACAGGCTAAATTCACAAGGTCTAAATTTGCAATAAACTACAATAAACTAAAATTTATTACTGTAAATACTTCCCAATAAAAGTAAATAAAAACTATTTGAGTGAATTGAGCAGTTAATTTTGATAAAAATTAAACATTAAAAGGCTTAAGTCTTTGTAAAGGCCCCTTTTGGTTGCCTGAATATTTGTTTAGATAGAAGCTTTAAATTTAGCAAATATTTATTGAATGAATTTTTGATGCTGATATAGTATGGAAATTGATGAGCAATCCTCTTGTGGTGATGGTTTGAACAAAAGATGGAAGTATGTGAAAAGGATTGCAGAGCGGAGTGGTCCAATGGCAGATTCTGATTTTGAAGCCAATGATAATGTATGTCTAATCTTATTAAGAAATTATGAAGCAGAGTTGAGATTTCCTTTCAGAAAGTTTTACCTGAGTTTTTCCTTCAAAGGTAAATTAAGAATGTAATATCCACAAGGCCATTTATTTTAACTTTCATTGCTCCCTGATCATATGTTAGGCAAGCTATGGTATATCATTTTATCCTTATTATGAATTCTTGCCTTACTTGAATTCTTTTGTTTATGAAATGTTTATGAAAATGGCTTATGTGTGCCCTATTTTCAAAAAAAAGAGATTTAACTATGGAGAAAAATATAGACGAATAAGTGTGCTCAGCTTCAAAGATATTTGAAAGAATACTGTTTAATCAAATCTACAATTACATCAGTGTGAAACTCTTTGCTTTGTGGATGCATAAAAGGCGATAGCACACAACATGCTTTATTATGACTTATTGAGAGCCTGAAAAAGTGCCTAGAAAAATGCTGTGGCTGGTGCAGTGCTTATGGATATATCAAAGGCATTTGATTGTTTACCCTATACAAATTGGAATCTTATGGCTTCAGCGACAACACAATGGAATTTATGTACAGTTATCTAGATAGAAGGTACAACGAATAAAAACAAACTCAAATTTTAGTGATGGATGCAAAGCAAGGGGTTCCTCAAGGATCACTCTTAGGCCTGTTGCTTTTCAATATCTACATAAACAATAGTTTTCTTCATTTGAACAAAATCAACTGATGCAATTATGCAGATGACAATATAGTTCGGCTGTCAAGTACTGATATGAATGAGCTAACTGACGACTTAGAATCGGAAGCAGCTATTCTTAATAAATGGTTTTATGAAACTTTTTTGGCTCTCAATGGCAACAGAAGCAAGCCTATAACTTTTAATCCAAGCGGATCCAATTTCGAGGAATCTAAAATTCAAATAAATGGTTCTACTATAATAGAAAGTAAGAATATTAAACTTTTGGGAGTAACACTGGACCATCAACTTAGATTAGAAGAACATATTTAAGTTTTTGTACAGAAGCCGGGAAAAAGGTAAATTCTCTAGCCAGGATTGCTCAGTATATGGACGAATCTAAGCGAATTCTTGAAATGTAAAAGGTTTATATTATCATTTTTCAATTATTTTCCTCTTATTTGGATGTTTTACAACAGGATAAACCGGATTTATGAAAGAGCAATGAGAATAGCTCATGATGATTATGAATCAAATTTTGAACAATTTGTAATAAAATATAAAGCAATCACTTCTCATAAGAAAAATTTATAATATCTTGCGATAGAAATTTATAAATATTTAACGGTTTGAACCCATCTTTTATGGATGATATATTTTCCTTAAATGAATGCCCATATAAATAGGATCAGTAATTTGAATTAGTTGTTTTTTTTAGCTTGAGGTTTTCTAGAGATTATAGATTGTAACAACTTTAAAGAAGGAAAAAAACGCTTCGGCATCATCTTTTAACACCAATAAGTAAATGTCATGACTAATTTGTTTTTCCCGTTTCTTGAATTATTATTTATATGTAATAAATTCGTCCATTTTTCCTAGAATTTTCAGTTTTTTAGAGAGAACGCAAAGGTGCTGGTAATCGGAGCTGGTGGCTTAGGTTGCGAACTGCTAAAAGATTTGGTAATTAAATTCATATTTTAGTCACTGTCCACATAACACCTGTATCTGCGTTTATCCTTTTTTACATCACTATGTGTAGCAACTTGTCTATTATTTACTCTAGATGTCAATGATCTTCCTTTTCTGGCACTGGTTCATGTCCATCATATGCTAATTCAAGGAAGTCCCCCTCTTATGTGACGGTCAAACCAAAGTTTGTTTTCATAAAGCTACAGTATTGCTGAACGTATACTTAATTAGCCTGATACTTGAGTCCCAGACATTTGCCTTTGATGGCTCAGAGTAAGAAATTGACATGTGACAGTAGATTCTAAACTTCATTTTAGATACCTACAGTATTACCTACAAAAAACTGATTGCCCCTCGCTCTCGCTTCATGAGGCACTCTGACGCATTTCGCTGGCCATTTAAATTTTCCATCGGTTTGACCACACAATAGAGCTATTGCTACATAACCAATCGGCAATGTAAGGCTAATTCACAATTTTTATTCGATCATAAACGCCCTGCAAGGCCTATTGTTAACTCCGAACAGTTGTCTGACGGGACATGGTGCCTTTAAGGTTTTATATTTCTAGCTGAATGACTTTATTTTGTCTCGTTTTCAGGCCTTGATGGGCTTTATCCACATCGAAGTTATCGATATGGATACAATTGATCTCTCTAATTTGAATAGACAGTTTCTGTTCAGGTAAGATGAGTCTATAGCAATATTATTTTATCTTATATTATGTTATGTTATATTATGTTATCTTATTTTATCAATATTATGTTACAAGTGTCTTGATCGGTCAACTACGAATGATTGGAGCTCGTCGGCAGACTTTCACAAAAAGCTTTGTAGCGTAAGAGGCCGTTTACGTCAAATGACGAGACTTTCCAGGGTGCGAAGTGCCAACAACGACGGAATCTTCTTTTCTCGTACTAGGGTTTTTCTAAAGGACGAGTTCAGCTTCAAATTCTTTCGTACAGTAATTTAGATATAAAATGAACGAATTGTGAAAGAGAAAAGAGCTTGACCCCGAATGTAAAAAAAAAACAGATCACAGTACTCGTCCAGAAGCTTGTATTAAAGATCCTACGAATGTTTTTTGCATAATGTCAAAAACAACTTTACATTCCAAGTCAATTTTTTGACGGTCATTATAAAGTAATTTCCTGTCACGAATCTTTCTTAGGCCTAAAGACGTCACCAGACCGAAAGCGGTCGTTGCTGCTGAGTTTGTCAATAAACGCGTTCACGGGTGCATGGTTGTGCCGTATCCTTCTCTCTCATCTACAAATGAATTCTAATAAATTTTTTGTATGTAACAGTTTACAGAAAATTCTCCTTTGATTTATTTGCCAGCAGCTGACATGGTTTCAGCTGTCTGGTTGAAAAACGTTTATGTTTAATAGAGGCTCTAATACTGTTCTGTTTGAGACAAGAACAGGGAGTATGTCAATGACCAACCGATGTAGCACTGTCAATATGCTCTTTGAGAAATCCGACAAAACAGTCAGCTTGCCCTTTGACAATGCCAAAACTTTTTTTGTTTTGTGTTTAAATGTGATTTGAAAGTCAAGACAGAGACAGTTTATAACTCAGTTTGAGACTCTACGTCAATCTTCCCAATATGCACTATGCTGCTCTTCCTGACAGATTTTCAGGCATGTTTGCAAGATACAAGATAAAGATGAGCATTTCTATTCAAGTAAGTGATATTTTAGCACTATGCTGCTCTTCCTGACAGATTTTCAGGCATGTTTGCAAGATACAAGATAAAGATGAGCATTTCTATTCAAGTAAGTGATATTTTAGAGTTAATTTTTTCGGAGTATCTTTAAGCTTACGAAACGACCGCAAATCGCGATTAATGGAATATTACGATATTTTTGTTTTGGGCACACTTTTACTACATTTAGGTATCATTGTTTTTTAACAGTGATATACAACGACTTTTCATGATGATATTGCTGAAGAATTGTTAGTTCATAATCACTGGTAACTTATGATTCAACATACTATACTTTATACTTTAAGAATCTTTTGTTCCGTAAGTAGACGCTTGATTGAGATGTTTATTTCTCTTCTGGAAAGCAAAATGAATAAGTAGGTTTTAGTTGAACAAATTTAGAAAAACTATTTATCTTGAAAACAGAGGCTCGCTGAAATACTGCAGCTTAAATTTGTGGAAATCTGCTTGATAAGTATAACAATCTAAGCAAAGCTCACTGTGTTTTTTCTTTTTTAAAAAGGCTTCAACATCGTTGTCTGTGGCTTAGATTCAATTGTTGCCAGAAGATGGATAAACGGGATGTTGGTAGGTCTACCCACCGACCATTATATTTTTTAAAAGATTTAAAACATGACATTGGATGACTAGAGGAATTGCTACTGCTTAATCCGAGTTGCTAACTGGTTTGATGTATGCTTTTTAGCACAGCTTGCTGCAATATGACGAGGATGGAAATATCGTTGGTGGGGTAATTCCCCTAATCGATGGTGGAACCGAAGGTAAACAGCTCATTTATCAGCTTAAAGCTCAAGCGTATTCTCTTCAACAACGTTTTAACGTAAGCTGGTTAGAAAGGATTCTTCAGGGTATCAAATGCTACCCTGCAGCAGCTCCATGTGTGCTACCTTGCAGAAACTCCATGTGTGCTCAAGTTGAAAAATATCCTGTTATATGTTTAAAATACAAACGTTTAACAATATTTGCAATCTTCGTGTATGCAACTGACAAAATGTTAAAACAGCAAATCCAGTCAAATTATAATTTGTTTTCATTTGTCTGAAGGTTTCAAGGGCAATGCAAGAGTAATAATCCCCGGAATGACTGCCTGCATTGAATGCAATTTGGACCTATTTCCACCGCAGGTAAAATCCATTGTTTTGGCTCTTGTGACAAACTGTTTATGATTATCTGCATGCTGTTTCCGTGGGCACTTTAAGGACTTTAAATGGAAAACTCCATTACTAGAGATTTTTAATGTTCCTTTTATGTGATAGCAACAGATCGAAAGCTCTTTCATAACGAGTTGAAGCTTTTTCAACGACTTTCCTGCGACTCTGAAAGTTTTCAACCAAATCATAAATTTAGTGTTTTTATCTGTGACAGGGCTGAATCACTCCTTAGAAGTTTAGAGAAATTCTGACAGAAATCTTGATAAAATCCTCAAATTTACAGACGTCCTTCTAATCTTTCATTCAAAAAAGCGTCCTTTTATTCTAGAAGGCGTCCTTTTATTCTAGAAAAAGTCCTTTTATTCTAGAAAGTGCCTTTTTATTCAAGAAAGCGCCCTTTGTTCTAGAAATGAACTTTATTTCTTGTTTCAGGTTGATAACTTTTGCCGCGGCTGCATATCCTTTAGCCCCATTAAACATCAGCGAAGATTTCACTTATTGATGTGGAGTGATGTTGTCGAGCCTTTTAAAGCTCGTTTCGAAACTCTTCAGTGATTTAAAGCTGTGATTAAGCCTCTTTTTGTGAATCTATATGTGTGATTTATTTTTATGGTGTTATGTAACCAATTTTCAGGTAACATTTCCAATGTGTACGATAGCGCACACACCAAGGCTGCCTGCACATTGTATTGAATACGTGAAGGTCATTTTATGGCCGCAGGAGCATCCTTTTGGAGGTATCGTCTCATTTCACATATTGGCATCTATAATGGTTTGAATTGCATTACCTACTGGCGTGATTTGCTTACATTTACTTTAAATAGGAAGATTATCTTTCTGACTAGGTTTTTAAATAGCTTGGAAAGCTAAACAGATCTGGCGTTTCGTGGCCTCTCTTACCCACTTTCTTAGAGTACGGAAGGCTGACATGCATACTTGGTGACTTGTCTTTATTAGCTTCGGGTTCGTAAAAAGGGCCAAAATTCATATCTTCCTGTGTATCAATCAAATAAACACCATTTTTTTTCTGTTTGAATGTTGATTTTGTTTGAGGGTTGAATGTTTACACGTGATTTGACCATTGATGCAAATGACTGAATGTGATTTGACCATTTTATTTAGATGTTGCCATTGATGGTGATGATCCAGTCCACGTTGAATGGATCTACAACCAGGCTCTTGAACGAGCAAGACAGTATAACATCAATGGTGTAACATACCGTCTTACGCAAGGTACAGTTCTCAGTCTCTCATAAGAGTATTCGGGATTGTGTGGTGTTCAATTCATCTGGGGTTTTGTGAATGGCAATCTTTTCTTAGTACGTTATTTCTATTTCTCTCAGTTTTCTTTGCTCTGAGTTGGTTGTGTATTCCCCTGAGCTGTGTATTTCTGTCGTAGGGGTCATTAAAAATATAATTCCAGCCGTGGCATCAACAAATGCAGTTATCGCAGGTATTTTTTATTTAAAAGACTTTTGATCATTAAGGTATAGAATATGAAGTTAGTTTATCTGGCTGCACCGATCCAACGCCAGCCTGTGCCATTTATTCAAGTCTCTGCTTGAGGTCTCTGCGCCATATAAATATGCATATATCGCAAAAAGTTTCATTTTTGCATCATTTCCGTTCAACTCTTTTCAAAGCTTTTAACCTACCAGTGAAGTTCAATAAATTGCTTCCTCCAAGTTTTCTTAGCTCCGCCGCTCGACGTATTTAGTCGTTCTTACCTCTTTTACTTTTCACTTATCCTTGCACAGTTTGTTTTCATTCTTTCATCGGCATGTGTGATACTTATCCCCACATCGTTCATTCATTTTCAATTTCAAAGAACGGTAAATTGTTTTCTTTCTCTAACTTTGTCTATTTGTTCTCGTTGCTGTCTAGCTGTATGTGCAAATGAGGTATTCAAACTAGCTACGAGGTATGCAAATTTCTTCATTTACTAAATTTTCTTTATGACTGAATTTTTGATTTCTTGACTATGACTGATTTCTTGATTTTTGGTAGTCTAGATTAAAGGAAATAATTTTTACTCAAATAGATCATTCAACCTACCAGTGAAGTTCAATAAATTGCTTCCTCCAAGTTTTCTTAGCTCCGCCGCTCGACGTATTTAGTCGTTCTTACCTCTTTTACTTTTCACTTATCCTTGCACAGTTTGTTTTCATTCTTTCATCGGCATGTGTGATACTTATCCCCACATCGTTCATTCATTTTCAATTTCAAGGAACGGTAAATTGTTTTCTTTCTCTAACTTTGTCTATTTGTTCTCGTTGCTGTCTAGCTGTATGTGCAAATGAGGTATTCAAACTAGCTACGAGGTATGCAAATTTCTTCATTTACTAAATTTTCTTTATGACTGAATTTTTGATTTCTTGACTATGACTGATTTCTTGATTTTTGGTAGTCTAGATTAAAGGAAATAATTTTTACTCAAATAGATCATTCAAGAGTATCAAACTGCATTCAAAATTTTGACGGTTTATTTGGGTAGGCTAATGTCTTGTCTCTTTCAGCTGCTATTCTCTGATGAAAAACTACATGATTTTCAACGACACTCAAGGCATCTATAGCTACACCTTTGAGACAGAGCGTAAGGTCTGTATTTTACATCTCAGATTTCTATAATTTGAACAAAACCTTTGAACATAACCTTTGCAAATTTTGTTTATTTGATGGTCCTTTTGATTGGCAAAATATAATAGTTACTGATAGCAATCATTTCAAATTTTACTTCAATTTGCAAAAAAGCGTTATCATTAAATGTGTCATCATTAAATGCGTTATCATTAAATGTGTCATCATTAAATGTGTCATCATTAAATGTGTCATCATTAAATGTGTCATCATTAAATGTGTCATCATTAAATGCGTGGCGAGTATCAAACCAGAAAAGGGTCTTTAACCCTATCAGGTGCCCATCTCGACTTAGACTTATGTACAAAGACTTGGTTTGGAAATGTCTCCTGTTAGATAAAGTTCCAATTTGAATAGAGCATTTTCTCGTTTGTTGATAATAAATATAAAGGTAAGGAAAGATAGAGCTATTTCCTCTATAGTAACGAAACAGAAACGGACTCAGGGCCGGTCAGGGTGAAATTCTGCATTTAGTTGGGAGCAATAAATTACATGCCTGAATAGTGTTTTTCGTGAGATGAAAAAGTTGATACAAATTGTACTAATGGTTGCTTTCAGGAAGATTGCGCTGCTTGCAGCCAAGCACCGTTGTTTATAAGAATGAAAGAGAGTGCATTGCTCCAAGAACTTGTAGATTACCTGTCAAATGACGAAAGGACGTAAGTATGTTATTTTCATGCAATGAAGCGTGTTTGAATTTGTATCAGTTGAGCGTTGCCTCTTCTCACTTTGTTTGGCCCATACTGGCAAAAGCACTCGGCTACGACGGCTTTTATTTTCGTCACAAAGTTACATTGGAAATCATACCATGTATTCTAAATGTTAATAGGGATTTTGTGATGCTTTTTGGATAGAAAGGGGTCTCTTCAAAAACAATAAAAGAGAAAGAGACTCTGCTGTAATCCGCTGTTCCCTTTGACAGGCAAATGAAAGCACCTGGAATCACTACGATGTTAAATGGAAAAAACAAGACCCTGTACCTGCAGGTATTTGCCATATTTATCCCTTAGAACAACTCAGCGTGTGCACGAGGCTGCCATATATGTTTTGTTATTGCTCTTTTATCAGTGTTTTTATTTCTACGAGTGCTGACCAGCGTCTCCTTTTGACTATAGAATATCCCGTCAATAGAGCAAGCAACTCGAGCAAATCTTCAAAAATCGCTTAAAGGTAATTTATATATCAATTTAACACCCTTTCTTTCCTTTATTTGTATGAACCATGTACAATCAGTTACAATGTCAACTGGTAAGAATTAAAAGAACAAAGCGCGCGAGAATTTCTCAGACCGAAATGATTTATTTCGTTTTCTGTAAGGAACTCCAATGACCATCTCAACGTGGTCTGTACAAAAATGTTTTGCGATTAAAAGTTATTTATAATAGTGATGCCTTGGTGATTTGGGAGTGTTGCGTCAGTTTGTTGATAATAATAATAATGATAACCTGCAGAGTTTTTAATCTATAAAGCGCTAGACAGTTCCTTTGTTTAGTTTTAATGCTTTATTCTACTTCTGTCCTTTGTTTTCAGAACTCGGTTTACAATGTGGACAAGAACTGGTTGTGTCAGACGTGACCTCGCCGAAGCCTACCATTTGTAGATTAGATTTAACTGGTTAGGATACTTTAATGTGACAGCCACTCTACACCATAGTCATGATTGTTTTGGAAAAGAGCAAAGAGATTCGACAGCATCTGTGTGTTGCAATAACGCGGTAGTGTCACCGACCTAGGAACCAATGTCATTCAGAGATAGATTGTGTCCTTAGCATGAACTGGCTGAGGTTGAACGAGTATCAGACAAAAGACAAGAAAGGCATTTCGGCACTTTTAAGAATTATGGCTCAATATCGTTGTTCTAGCTGTTCAGTTATTATTTCACTAGCTGTAAATATACAAATCAGCCATCAGCATGCAGCCTTTTTGTAAGATATAGTATGTGATATTCAGATAATTCTGTGAATGCAAAAAGAAATTAAAAAGAACACATTTGCTCTTGATTCAATTGATATCCAAAAGTTTTCTTGAGTTGGAAAAATGCACCTGCAAGTATTTCAAATATTTTATCAATACTTGTAAGGCAATACGTTTCCAGCAGTTTTCATGCAGTTTAAGTGGCAGAGACCTCTTGAAAAACAGAGGTAAAACATTTTATGTCTAATCTAAACGTCTGTCCTGCAACGGACAGGAAAGTCTAGAGTGATACAAACAGCGTAAATGTAAGCCAACTTTCCACTTTAGCTAAGATTGCATATATTTTTTACTACCAATCTTGTTGAATTTAACCTTCTAGTCAAAAATTTGTTGTTTGGCATAAATCTGTTGTACTTTTTGTGGTCACAAGTACTTGCATTTTCACAAGCAGCCGATCACACAGAATGAGGTGCATTCCAAGAACTATCAAGCTACTAGGTCATCTTGCTGATGTTGCTTAGTTTAATACTTTGGCTCCTCAAAGTACCATACATAAGTTCATGTGGTCTTATTGAAATTTTTCGCTCAAATTAAAATGAATGGGAAAACATATTTTTAAGCTGGGTTAGGCAGCATTTCAACTAGCTCAGGTAACAACAAGGGTTAAAAATGATCCAGTGGTTTTTGGTTGATCCAATTGAGAAATCTTATCCTTTTATCAAATTAAATAAAATCGTTTTGAAGTCTTATTCTTATTGACACATAAATCACCTTTGCAAAATCTGAAGCAAAATCTGCTATAAAGCAAAATCTGGTGATAATTTTTGAGCCAAAGAAGTTTTCTATAATGTCAACACTGAGTGAATAAATATTATAGTAAGGTAGAGGTAGTTGTGCAGCTCATTAGGATACAGCATGGTACTTGCTCAGCATTTATCTCAAAAATTGCTGTTACCTTATTTACACTTGTGTTTCCTAGTTAATATCAACATTTAGTGACATAAACAACTGCTGTATATCATTGTTTTATGTAATTTTACTAAAGTTATTTCAATGTATTTCTATTTTGCATATAATTATAAATATAAGGAAAATATTCCCATTTTAAAAAACTCATGGCTGATGGCGCTTTTTGGCATTCTACCTTTTTTCTAGGTTTTTGTTGTTTGGTCCTTTTTATTGCTGTTTGGTCCTAAGTATGTTAATCAAATCAATTTGACACTGTATTAGGTTTCTGAGTTCAATTTAAAAATGTTCAGAATCTGTATATTATGAGATTAGGCAGTGTGTCAATTTTCAGCAGATAATTTGTAAAATTGTCTGAATGCTATAAAAAAATGCCTAATGACTTAAAATATTAAGAAACTCCTTTTCAAATCTCCCATTGTGTTCTTGAGTGTCATAAATATCTATTCTTCTTCTTGGTTTTTCTTCACTGACCAAATGCCTCACAGTTGACTTTCCTTGTTCTTTTTTCCTCTTAACCTTGCTGGTTATGTCATTTACATTTGTTTGTCTTGCTGTTGGTAAATTATTCCCAGTGTTCTTTGCTGCCATCAGGTTTTTCTGCATTAGCCAGTTATCAAATGCCTTTGCTTTCTTCAAAACTTTCCTTTTTGAATGGATGTGGCTGAAAAAATTATTTGGAGTTATTGCTGACAAGGAGATTTTACAAATAGTTTACATGCACATGCAAAATGAATACAAGTAAGGAGACATTATTTAGTGAATCTTTTTGTTTTCAGAAGATGAAATGCTTTAAGATCATTGGCAAATTTGGGTATGTTTACTACCAAAAGTGATACAAATTACCATGAATATTCTAGTACCCAGCTACACTTTACTTTTAATGATAACAATATTTGAAGATGATGATAAACATACCTTGCAGGAGAATCTTCAATTTTTGGCAAAAATGAAAGATCTGAAAAGAAATAGAACTAATTTGCAATTTAATCTTTTAAGCAACCGCTTGTCACAAGGCCTTGACAAATGCAACACAATTAGCTTTTTAATCACCTTGAAAAAAACAAAAATCTATACATGGATGAGTCAAGTTTCCGAGTTCTGTACTAAGTTGTGACATGCTTGCTCAAATCCACTAATGATTAAAATCCACTTCACTCTGACGAAGCCCTGTATGCAGAGGTGAAATATTAGCCTTCACTGATTTACGTGTATTTGTTCTTGTTCCTTCATAGCACATTGCCATGTTTCTACATTTTTATCGATTTTTCGCCACAATAATTCCTTCAGAGTTAGTCGAGCAGCCTTTTATTGTGACCTTTTCTTTATTCACACAATGATTAGTATGTTTGCATTGATAATAGTAATTTCAACCCTGTTATATTAATTGATCTTAAAAAGCGTTTGAAACTGTTTATCGTGAAACACTCTGAAACAAACAAGCCAAAATTCATCATTACCGCATAAATGGCATTGAAAACCATTGGTTCTGCTCTTATAATTGTAAGCAGTTTTTAAATGTCAATGGCGCCTCTCTCAAAACAGGCCATAGAAATTGAAGGACCTTAGGGCTTGTGTCTTGGATCACTCCATTTTTATTATTTATCAATGCTCAGAAGTTTGCACTAAAAAAGCCCAATGCTACTTTACAAAATCAAATTTCTGTTTAACACCAAATACTTGTGAATAAAACAAAAAAACTTATGGGAAATGAAAAGCCAAATCAATAACATCCAGACTAAAATTTTGCAGGCTCTTGGCCTGCTGTAATACGTCAAATGATATATTCTATGTACCACTAAAATAAAAGGGTGTTGTAGAACCTTTGTTGCTTGGTATGGGGCTTCTGTGGGACCACTAGGTTGAATAAATTACAAAATTGCAGAACAGGGCAGCTAGAAATCTCTAATGCCAAAGCTGTCTTATCTTTGCTTTTTTTACTTTTCTCTTTCAAAAAGATTGTAATTATTTATTCAGTTTAAATAAATTTATATTGTAATATGTTTTTTCACAAGGCCAAGTATTGTAATCAGACATTAATTTCTGAATTTTAACCTTGTTTAAATTCGTTTATATGAAATAGAACAATAAGTACAATTAAACAGCTTTCCAGTCATGTGCCTGTCACTTCTTTGACTATTCAAACCTCTACTCAAACCACATAATAGAAATTTCACATAATAAAATTTTGTTGGTTCATTGATTTTTTGGTGCTTTTGACCTACATTGGTAATAGGATTCCTTTGGGAAAGTACAGTCTTGATACATTAGATACAAAAAAGGCTTGATGAAGCTTGATGAAGCTTGTGAAAAAGAATTAGAAAATTATATGCTAGAAAAGGTAATATTTTATGCTTGATTAAAAATGCTACACATTGGAGACATATTTCAGGTTTCTAACCCCTAGACAGTTAAACTTGAGTGGTGCTCTTCTTATTTAAAAAGGGCCATGTATCCCTGAAAAATAAATGGCACATGTGCCTCTAGCCCCCTTGCTCTCTAGCCATAATTTGCACCTGGCAATATTGCATTTATAATAAATATCCTCAGCTCTACATATACGAACAAGGTAAAAGAATCACAGATTGTGATATATGATATTCATTCAAGTCAAGATTTAAAATTCAAGCGTCTTTTTACCTACAATACCTCATAGGACAAGCAGAAACAGACCAAAAATCTTTTCCTGCTAAAATATAAGAAAGGGGTTGTCTTACCAGAAGATGATTCATTTTCTAAAACTTCCTGCTGAATTCGTTCTTTCTCATCAAGCTCCTCTTGGACATCATGCTTTGCTGCAGTTATAGACACTGAGCCATCTGACTTTATGTTTGTTTGCCCATTCGAGGGTAAAGTACTGCACATGTAAATCTGTTGACATTTTCCATGTAACCAAGTTGAATATCCTGAATCAAACTGTTGATGCATCATTAAACTAGAGCAAGGCTCCTTTAGCTTAATTGTTTTTGCTCTCTCCTGCCATTGAAATAAAAATAGCTGTTTTTCACTTTCTTTAAAGCAATGCTCACTGGCTACTCTTGAAGCAGTCTTTCCCAATTTATCAAGTTGATCTGCAATTGCCCCTCTTTCCAGTAGCAATTTGATACATTCTAGTCTCCCTCGTGCTGCTGCTGCATGCAGTGGGGTACGTCCAAGGCCAGTCTGCCAATTTACATCAGCCCCCTCTGTTAGTAAATAATCTAATAGCTCTTTCTTTCCTTTATTGGCAGCAACATAAAGTGCAACATTGATTTGATGCTGGTAACGGTCCTTCCACTGATCATTTGAAATACAAGAGGCTTCGCTGTGTTTTAGTTTAGCAAGTTCGAGCTCATTCCCAATAAATACATTGAAGACTACCTTTTCCCAGCTTCTCCAAATATGCATGCTCAGTGTAGCTGAAGTTACAATATCACTGCTCCTGAGGTCGCAGGAATCTTCCAGATCTTCCTTATCTAAGTAGAACAGGCGTTGCAAATTTACAGGAATTCCCATCATAAGTTCTAGACTTTTCTTCAAGTCAAATACTTTTGTGCTTAGCTGAACGTCAGGCAACTTAAACGTTTCCTTAGTTAACGGTAAATAAATGAATATATCACATCCTCCGGACGCAACTCCGTGAATTTTACCTTTCCTTGCCATTACCCCTCCTTCGTTTAAATCCAGCTAGTCTCTATTGAGTTAGTGAAACTTCCAAGTCCCTGCAAGACTGTAAATTTTTTGTAGTTTTGTAAGCGTCCTAAATTGTAGTCATGGGAAAATTCTCCAGGATATTAAGAAACTTAACCAGTGAAATTTGTCCTTCTCGGTTTTCCGTTTGGCTTCATGATGGCAGCCTCCACGAATTGTAACCACAACAAATCAAAACCAGTTACTCCGACCCCCTGTGCTCGTCCTTGCGCACTGGCACAGAATCTATTCTGTGGCACGGGGCGGAATGGCGAAAATAAACACTAACAGAGACTACAACGTTGCAATAATGCGAGTAAACGAAACGATCAGCAAAAGAAGTGCTTGTCCACCACCCCAAAGGAACGCGAAATAGTTCGGCATCCCTATTTTGGCTGCATGGTATATCCAAGAGATCAAGGCACCTGGAGGGGCAAAAAACAAAAGTTTAGAATATTTTCAGGATTAAAGGCCTAAATCCAGAAGCATAAATAGAAATGTCATCAATGATGATTAATCTGGATCAGTGGCGTACCCAGGGCTGCAGCAGTGGGGGTGGTTCCTAAGGCACAGGCCCCAGAAATTTTTTTGGGGACCACGCCCTTCAAACAATCGCAAATGCGGGGGAACGCTCTTTTTTGCTAAATTCTTTCCCATTATTCGATTCATGTTAGCTACGGTAAATAGCAAAGGGGCATTGTGATCCCTTACGTAAAAAAAGGGGCATTGCGATCCCTTAGGTAGAAAAAAGGGGCATTACGGTCCCTTACGTAGAAAAAGGGGCATTGCAATCCCTTACGTAGCTTGAATTCCGTTGATGTCAAAAACCAATACTTCCTTAAAGCATGGCCCTGCTCCTAAAACTGGCCGTGATAACTTTGGCTAGCAACGTCACCAATCTAAAATATAATGAATGTTTTTTCTGCTTGAATATTCATTTGAGAAAGGGGGTTGCTGCTGTCGGAGATCTACCATTTTTAACTATCCGAAGAACATTTTACCTCGGATACAATTCAACATCCTAGAAATGGCAGCAAAAGTGACAAAATTTAAAGAAACATCATCAAGCTGCGAATTGACAGAAAAATCTATCCTCACCATTGTTTGTGTCAGCTTTATTTTTTAATAAAAATAACTTGGAAAGTTCAGGAACACTTGAGGCCAGTGGCGGCTCCAGCCTGGGATAAGTGAAGGGTGGGGGTGGAGGGGGGACAAAAGGAAAGCAGCACCACGCCCCTTCTGGGACACGCCCCCTTGGACCTCGCCCCTTTTGAACCAAGCCCCTTTTCCCGTGGGAAACATTTTCTCTCGGAGAAAATACCCCTTGCCTCCCAAGAGATGTCATTCAATTTACCTTTGGCAATGAACGTTTTTGCCTAAACTTAATTTCAGAGTTTTGAAATTAGAAATCTTACATGTGTAAAAATCACGAAAAGACCTAGAATAAAGTGCTAAGAGTAAAAATTTTCATAAGCTACACTTTCATGAAATATAATACAACGAGCTCTTCAAGTTCACAAAATTCTTGCGGGGATACTAAGTTCTAATCGATAAACACAATCCCAATAAGATTTGATTGGAAATTGTTTTCGAAGGGTTGATAAGTCAATTCTGTTGGAAAAATCTTTCTTGCTGCTTATTAAAAGAGGACTTTCTAGCATTGTAGACAAATAAAGTTTGATCTTTTGCCTCAGTCCATGGCTTTACACCAAAATGAGCTTCTGATCTGGATAACGTACACCCCCCCCCCCCCGACGTTTTCTCATCGGATTTGCAAGAATCTCAATAACCAATTTTCTAAAAAAGTGGGGGGATAGTCCCCCCTTCTTTCCCGTGGTTACGCCACTGCTTAAGGCTGAAATGACCGAAGAATTAAGAAACTAGCAAGCCTGTACCCGAACGGCACGTTTCTTGTAAAAAACGTTTAAATTTCAAGAGCAAACAAAATAGTAAAATCGTATTGAGACTGGGATATAAAAACACAAGGGCAAGGATTGAAGTGACTGAGTGAGGCACATTCTTTGTAATTTCAAGAATTTTTTATAGAAATTCCGTTTTAAGACCTTTTGAAATCTCGTTAAGGGGCAGTTTCTTATCAGAATCAAGCAAAAGAGCAACGGAAATATGGCCAGTAGAAATAGAGGCAAAGGCTTAAAAAAAGAACAGTTGAGAAAGCTGACATAGGCCCATGAACAGATCAGTATAGGCTTAGTATCAAGAATGGCTGAAGTAAAGAGGAAGATCTAGAAAGTGGATCATGTTCATTACTGGTTAAAGATTACAATGAAGCTGCGTCATACATGACATCATATTCAATGTGAAAATAATAGCAAAAAATAAATGAAAGGGAAATAAGAAAGAAGAACGTTATTATATTTAAGTTCATGGAAATCTCAATGGGTGATGTAATAATACGAAAGAAGCATGATTCAAATTCAGTGTAGGGAATTTGTATAAAGTTAGGGTTTGACAGAACTACCAGGGTTCAGAGTTGTGAAATCAGTCTGGATTGAGCCTCGACCAACAGATGCAGCCAAACCGAGGTCTCTGAAAGTTTAACTCAAAAATTAAGAGTCTAAACAGAAATTGGTTGGTATGTAAAAAAGCTTATCAAATAGCAGCAATGAGGAGCTAAAAAAGTATTTTTTCATCGTTTTTGAGAGGGTTAACAAGAAGAAACAATGGCCTTCTTCCGCCCATATGGATCCAGTTCACAACAAAAGAAGGTTCAGTGCGGTATTCCCCAGGGTTCGTGCCTTGGGCCCCTCCTTTTCATCCTATACGTAAATGATTTTGAGCGATGCTTAGAAAAAAACTCAACAAATATGTATGTAGACGACACTAGCATAACATGCTCTGCAAAAGACATTGATGAACTGTGCAATGACTTAAAATAAAGTATCTTTGTTTCAAAGGTTAAATGTTCGAAAGTTGTGGATAGAGCTTGGAGCAAGAAACAATTAACGGTGGATTCCTGTTCATGAAATTGCGTCAAAGCGGCCTGCTAATGTCAACGTCACAGTCAAACGACAGGACATGCCTTCCAGCTTGCATCTTATAGGGTATGGTTAGTTTTCTTTGTGATCTGTTGAATTTTCACGCTCTGCTCTGTAGAATGATACGGGGACAGATGCTAGTGGCATGGCAGAATATACTCGGTATAAATGAACTCGAACGGGTTCAAGATAACAGAGCTTTGTATCCATCGTGGATAACCTTACCTGAACCACTGAAAGCTTTTAAGAAGTTAGTTAATCGCAACTGTAGGAAAAATAACAAGAGAAGGTTCAAATGCAAGCAGTTATTCTGCAGTGTAATGAAATTTGCCAATGCTCATGCCAGTGTTTTGATGTCTAGTTTTGGTATGATGATATATGTGTGTTATTACCAAAAAAACATTCATTCTGTTTACTTTGTAGCATTGCAAAACTTGTCTCTAAATATAGCACAACAAGATTCCATACAAAACTGTTTTTTGTCTCGAAATTTCACACTGTTGTACCAAAGTACGACTGAAATACGATATTACTGTATATTAAGTGTTGTTTTGAGATTCTATCGACTCGTTCACTGCGAAACATGCAACTATCTAAACTCTACGTGACGCGTGCTAAAAAGTTCTACCTCAGCGATCATTAGAACTTTCTAGAAGCTTCTAATTGGCTGACAATAGAGCAGCAAGCAATCTACTCTAACACGTGTCCTACACTAGCTACTAATTACGAAAGTCATTAGTTTACTTACAAACGCAGCAATTACGTAACTGTTGAGTGCACGTTCCCAACACTCCCACTCAATCAACAGTTTCTTTTCAGGTTTTATTGCATTCCGAGCTTGCAGCGTAGGTACTCAAATTGACCTCTGTTCAGTGATTTAGTAAGTAAGTCAGCCAGCATTTCTTTCGTGTTGCAATATTTTAGTAGCAGAGTCCCTTTCTCTACTTGTTCTCGAACAAAATGATACCTTATGTCGATGTGTTTCGTCCGTTTATGTCCGACTGGATTTTTTGTCATCGAAATTGCTCCTTGGTTGTCTTCCATGATGGTTATAGGTTGCACATTGTCTCCTATTTCTCTAAACAGTTGCTTCAGCCATACGACCTCTTGGGCAGCTTTACTCAAGGCAATGTACTCTGCCTCAGCGGTTGAAAGAGCCACTGTTTATTGTTTTTGACTAAGCCAGCTAATCGCACCTCCGGCCATCATGAAGACATTTCCAGTGGTTGAGTGGCGATTCTGCATATCGTCAGCCCAACTAGCATCACTAAATCCCGTAACTTCTTTGCTTTCTGATTTCTTGTAAACCAGCGAAAGATTGATTGTTCCTTTCAGATAACGAAATACCCGTTTTACAGCAGTAAGATGCGCTTCTGTTGGTGCTGAATTGAATTGAGGAAGAGCTCCCACTGCTTGAGCGATATCAGGCCTTGTTGCGATGGCAGCATAGAGTAGACTCCCTATCATAGACTGATATTGAACGTTATCAACAGGTTTGCTGTTTCCATCATCTGCTACAAGTTTAACATTTGGATCAAGAGGTGTACACACTGGATTAGCATCTTGAAGTCCATAGCGCTTCAGTAATTTTTCAATGTACTGCTTCTGTGATAGACTGACTCCTTCTTCGCTTTGCTCAACGCTGACTCCAAGGCAGAAATGAAGGCTGCCCAAATCTTTCATCTTGAAATTCTTTCTCAGGTTTACTTTCATTTGTTTCATTTCATCTTGAGTAGTGGATATGATGATTAAATCATCTACGTAAACAGCAATAATTGTCAAATTGTTTCTTTCAAGAGATCCTTCACGAAGATACACGGATCTGCTTGGCCTTGTCTGAAATTTAGTGATTCGAGCGCGTTTCTAAATTTTCGATTCCAGCAACGTGGTGATTGCTTGAGTCCATAGAGGGATTTTTTGAGCCTGCAAACCAGATTCTCTTTTCCACGTATCACGTAACCCTCTGGTTGCTCCATATAGATTTCTTCCGTTAAATCTCCGTTCAGAAATGCCGTAGTTACATCCATTTGATGAATCAGCATTCGGTTTTGAACTGCAAAAGCCAGTAAGGCTCGAATAGAACTGAACCGCACGACAGGAGAAAAAGTTTCACCAAAATCGACGCCGTACTTCTGAGAATACCCTTTTGCTACTAAACGACTTTTGAAACGTTCCACTTGTCCATTTTCGTCATACTTTACTTTGAAGACCCACTTGCACCCGATAGCCTTTCGGTCTTTTGCTGGCTTCACTAACTCCCACGTTTGGTTCTCTATGAGTGACTGATACTCTGAATCCGTTGCTTCTTTCCACTGTGCGGAATATTCACTATTGAAGGCTTCTTGGATGGTAGCTGGTTCTTCGATGATTGCTGAGAATACAACATGTCTTGCTTCTGTGATGTCAGCATACTCATCCAAGCCAAATCGAGGTGGTGGTACCCCTTTTGTGGATCTTTGAGATCGTCGAGGATGGCTTTCTTCAGCATCCTTGTTCCCTTCCGTAGGCTCTGTTTGTCGTTTATCTTCCTTTGCTGGTTCTGGACCTATCTTCAAATACTGTTTTTGAGATCCAAAATCATTTTCATTGAAGTTAACGTCTCTTCTAATCACTTTTCTCTTGCTCTGCATATCAAAAAGTCGGTATCCTTTCTGATTTGCACTGTACCCCAAGAATCGAAATCTGTTGGCTTTCTTGTCCAACTTTCTTCGCTCAGCCTCTGGAATATGAGCATAAGCTATGCAGCCGAACACACGAAAGTGGGAGACATCAGGGGGTTTTCCATACCATTTTTCATACGGTGTTTGACCTGATGCGCTGGTTATAACACGATTCCTTATGTAGGCTGCAGTGTTGACTGCTTCTGCCCAGAAGGTCTTGCTGAGTCCGGCATGGTTCATCATCGCTTTTGCGGATTCAACGAGAGTCCGGTTCATGCGCTCAGCCACTCCATTCTGTTGTGGAGAGTGAGGAACAGAAGTTTCGTGTTTGATACCTTTCCTTTTCAGAAGATTTTCAAATTCATTTGATACATACTCTCCGCCATTATCTGTACGCAAGGTTCCAATTTTACATGCAGCTTCATTGGTTGCAGAGGCTTCAAATTCTTTAAACCTCTTTAGTACCTCAGACTTCTTTCTAATGAAGTAGACTTTGACACATCTCGAGTAGTCATCAATGAATGTGACAAAATAACGCTTTCCTGAAAAGCTCTGTATTGACATTGGTCCACATACGTCGCTGTGAACTATCTGTAATTTTCTAGAAGTCTTGATCCCCTCTGTTGACTTGAAAGGTTTTCTGCTCATCTTACTTTCCGCACACCCTGTGCAAAAGTTCAGTTCGTCATTTCCTTTGATGGTAACTCCTTTGATGAGCTTCTTCTTGACTGATTCCAATAGCTGTTTTCTATTTATATGTCCTAGCCGTTGATGCCAAATATCCATCGTGCTAGGGTTGCTATTTTCCATCCTTTCAGATTGGTGATAAGCTGCTGTTATATCTGTTTCGCAGCTCAGAACGTACATTCGCTCAACGAGTCTTCCTTTGCCTACAGCCTTACCGTCCGAGTCTTTTATCCAGCAACAAGTATGTCCAAACTGAACAATGAGTCCCTTCTGTGTCACAGCTCGCACACTGAACAGGTTGCAAGCTAGTTTCGGAACATAGAGTACATTATCCATTTCAATTGTCAGCTGCTTGTTGTGGCTTGTTTCCATGGCTATTTGAGCTCGTCCTGATCCACGGGCTTCCACTGTATGTCCGTCACCCAGTTTGACTAATTCAGGCTGGTTGAACTCTCTGTAGTTAATCAAAAGCAGTTTGTTTGAGGTCATATGCTGCGAGGCACACCAATCCAGAATCCATTGTCTGTTTGTCTCATTTTCTGTTTGTTCATTTTCAGCTAGAAAGAGTTGAGAGTCTGAGTCAT
>NW_027019698.1:13444353-13458762 GCF_013076305.1 Rhopilema esculentum
TCCTATTTCTCTAAACAGTTGCTTCAGCCATACGACCTCTTGGGCAGCTTTACTCAAGGCAATGTACTCTGCCTCAGCGGTTGAAAGAGCCACTGTTGATTGTTTTTGACTAAGCCAGCTAATCGCACCTCCGGCCATCATGAAGACATTTCCAGTGGTTGAGTGGCGATTCTGCATATCGTCAGCCCAACTAGCATCACTAAATCCCGTAACTTCTTTGCTTTCTGATTTCTTGTAAACCAGCGAAAGATTGATTGTTCCTTTCAGATAACGAAATACCCTTTTTACTGCAGTAAGATGCGCTTCTGTTGGTGCTGAATTGAATTGAGAAAGAGCTCCCACTGCTTGAGCGATATCAGGCCTTGTTGCGATGGCAGCATAGAGTAAACTCCCTATCATAGACTGATATTGAACGTTATCAACAGGTTTACTGTTTCCATCATCTGCTACAAGTTTGACATTTGGATCAAGAGGTGTACACACTGGATTAGCATCTTGAAGTCCGTAGCGCTTCAGTAATTTTTCAATGTACTGCTTCTGTGATAGACTGACTCCTTCTTCGCTTTGCTCAACGCTGACTCCAAGGCAGAAATGAAGGCTGCCCAAATCTTTCATCTTGAAATTCTTTCTCAGGTTTACTTTCATTTGTTTCATTTCATCTTGAGTAGTGGATATGATGATTAAATCATCTACGTAAACAGCAATAATTGTCAAATTGTTTCTTTCAAGAGATCCTTCACGAAGATACACGGATCTGCTTGGCCTTGTCTGAAATTTAGTGATTCGAGCGCGTTTCTAAATTTTCGATTCCAGCAACGTGGTGATTGCTTGAGTCCATAGAGGGATTTTTTGAGCCTGCAAACCAGATTCTCTTTTCCACGTATCACGTAACCCTCTGGTTGCTCCATATAGATTTCTTCCGTTAAATCTCCGTTCAGAAATGCCGTAGTTACATCCATTTGATGAATCAGCATTCGGTTTTGAACTGCAAAAGCCAGTAAGGCTCGAATAGAACTGAACCGCACGACAGGAGAAAAAGTTTCACCAAAATCGACGCCGTACTTCTGAGAATACCCTTTTGCTACTAAACGACTTTTGAAACGTTCCACTTGTCCATTTTCGTCATACTTTACTTTGAAGACCCACTTGCACCCGATAGCCTTTCGGTCTTTTGGTGGCTTCACTAACTCCCACGTTTGGTTCTCTATGAGTGACTGATACTCTGAATCCGTTGCTTCTTTCCACTGTGCGGAATATTCACTATTGAAGGCTTCTTGGATGGTAGCTGGTTCTTCGATGATTGCTGAGAATACAACATGTCTTGCTTCTGTGACGTCAGCATACTCATCCAAGCCAAATCGAGGTGGTGGTACCCCTTTTGTGGATCTTTGAGATCGTCGAGGATGGCTTTCTTCTGCATCCGTGTTCCTTTCCGTAGGCTCTGTTTGTCGTTCATCTTCCTTTGCTGGTTCTGGACCCATCTTCAAATACTGTTTTTGAGATCCAAAATCATTTTCATTGAAGTTAACGTCTCTTCTAATCACTATTCTCTTGCTCTGCATATCAAAAAGTCGGTATCCTTTCTGATTTGCACTGTACCCCAAGAATCGAAGTCTGTTGGCTTTCTTGTCCAACTTTCTTCGCTCAGCCTCTGGAATATGAGCATAAGCTATGCAGCCGAACACACGAAAGTGGGAGACATCAGGGGGTTTTCCATACCATTTTTCATACGGTGTTTGACCTGATGCGCTGGTTATAACACGATTCCTTATGTAGGCTGCAGTGTTGACTGCTTCTGCCCAGAAGGTCTTGCTGAGACCGGCATGGTTCATCATCGCTTTTGCGGATTCAACGAGAGTCCGGTTCATGCGCTCAGCCACTCCATTCTGTTGTGGAGAGTGAGGAACAGAAGTTTCGTGTTTGATACCTTTCCTTTTCAGAAGATTTTCAAATTCATTTGATACATACTCTCCGCCATTATCTGTACGCAAGGTTCCAATTTTACATGCAGCTTCATTGGTTGCAGAGGCTTCAAATTCTTTAAACCTCTTTAGTACCTCAGACTTATTTCTAATGAAGTAGACTTTGACACATCTCGAGTAGTCATCAATGAATGTGACAAAATAACGCTTTCCTGAAAAGCTCTGTATTGACATTGGTCCACATACGTCGCTGTGAACTATCTGTAATTTTCTAGAAGTCTTGATCCCCTCTGTTGACTTGAAAGGTTTTCGGCTCATCTTACTTTCCGCACACCCTGTGCAAAAGTTCAGTTCGTCATTTCCTTTGATGGTAACTCCTTTGATGAGCTTCTTCTTGACTGATTCCAATAGCTGTTTTCTATTTATATGTCCTAGCCGTTGATGCCAAACATCCATCGTGCTAGGGTTGCTATTTTCCATCCTTTCAGATTGGTGATAAGCTGCTGTTATATCTGTTTCGCAGCTCAGAACGTACATTCGCTCAACGAGTCTTCCTTTGCCTACAGCCTTACCGTCCGAGTCTTTTATCCAGCAACAAGTATGTCCAAACTGAACAATGAGTCCCTTCTGTGTCACAGCTCGCACACTGAACAGGTTGCAAGCTAGTTTCGGAACATAAAGTACATTATCCATTTCAATTGTCAGCTGCTTGTTGTGGCTTGTTTCCATGGTTATTTGAGCTCGTCCTGATCCACGGGCTTCCACTGTATGTCCGTCACCCAGTTTGACTAATTCAGGCTGGTTGAACTCTCTGTAGTTAATCAAAAGCAGTTTGTTTGAGGTCATATGCTGCGAGGCACCCGAATCCAGAATCCATTGTCTGTTTGTCTCATTTTCTGTTTGTTTATTTTCAGCTAGAAAGAGTTGAGAGTCTGAGTCATCATCTGCCTCCTTTCCTGCAGTCTTTGCGTTATGTGTTTCATTTTTAAATGAATTGCTGGGCCTCACTTGCTTCCTTTTGTGACATTCAAAGCTTTTATGACCCTCCTTGCCACAGTTGTAACATTTGCCTTTGAAAGGCCTGCTGATGCCCTTTTCCAAATGTAATGCTGAGTCTCGATTAATTTTAGTCGTTGCGGTTGCTTTGAAGGCCTGTTTTTTCTGCTCTTCATTGATAAGGGCTTGCTGGACGAAGGTCAGTGATAATTCATCTCCTTTAGCTTCCAGAGCTGTAACGAGTGTTGTATAGCTTGGTGGAAGGCTTATGAGCAATGCCACGACTTGCTCTTCTTCAGCTACTGTAGACCCGAGTGCATGGAGTTTATCAGCAATTTCCTTCATACGTTTCAAATGATCTTGGACCGATTGCCCTTCAAGCATTTTTGAAGTAAAATATTGTCTCTTGAGAAACAGCTTGTTGGCTATCGTATCCCTCTCGAAATAGGCTTTGAGAGTATCCAACAGGTCCTTCGGTGTTTCGCATGATGTCACCAAGTAGATAAGATTCGACTGAATTCCCATTACCAACGTCGCCATTGCCTTTTGCTTGGCCTTTTCGTATGTAGCTCTAGATGCTGTATTATCGTCAGGTAATGAAATCGTTCCATCTACGTGATCCCACACATCTTTCGCCATCAACAAATGTTTCATTTGAAACTTCCATGTAGGCCAGTTTGACCTATCTAATTTTTCGATTTCGAATTTATCTCCAAATCCAGCCATGTGCAGTGGTTTGGTTCTGGGCCCATAACCTGTTGTTTTGAGATTCTATCGACTCGTTCACTGCGAAACATGCAACTATCTAAACTCTACGTGACGCGTGCTAAAAAGTTCTACCTCAGCGATCATTAGAACTTTCTAGAAGCTTCTAATTGGCTGACAATAGAGCAGCAAGCAATCTACTCTAACACGTGTCCTACACTAGCTACTAATTACGAAAGTCATTAGTTTACTTACAAACGCAGCAATTACGTAACTGTTGAGTGCACGTTCCCAACATTAAGGTCTGGGGCAAAGTATCCCAGTCTAAAATAGAACAAGGGGCCTCTTTAAAGTTAGGGTCTATATCCTATCGTTTTCTGCGTATCAGATTGCTACTTATTGCAAAGTTTCCTGGTATTGTACCTACTTTCAGCAGAGATATCGAAACAACGTCGCTTCAGGAGTCTTTGGGCAAAGTAACCCAGTCTAAGAAATAGCCGAAGGGGGCAATTTTAAGTTGGGGTCCATATCCTATATTCTTTAGCGCATGAAACTGTCTTTCTTTGCAAAGTTTCATGCTGTTGTACCAAAATACGACTGAGATACGATAATACCGTCTAAACAGGTCTGGTGCAAACTACCCCAGTCTAAAAATAGAAAAAAGGGGGTAATTATCCCATCTTTCGACCGTATCAAACTGTCCCCTGTTGCAAAGTTTCGTGCTATTGTACCTACTTACAGAAGATATATTGTAATGACGCTGTTAAGGGCTTGGGTCAAAGTACCGCAGTCTAAAAAAGCCGAAGGGGGCAAATTTCAGTTGGGGTCTATATCCTTTCTTTTTTAGCGTACCGAACTGCCCCTTTTTGTGAAATTTCATGCTGGTATCACAATTTGCACAATTGTTTGACTAACAGCCCTGACTATTAAGCTTTTCGTCTTACTCTTTAAAACGTCGGAATATAAATCGAAATACTTCGCTAAGAAATATATATAACCAGTTTTGGATCTAAATAGGCCAATCAGAAACGCGTGCACATGACTTTTGAGGTTGACCAATCAGTGCCACTTGCCTACTGAAAATGTTACCAATGGAGTCCTTAGGTAAAAACGAACTCCTTTTGCATAGGCAGTAGTGGTTTTTTTGCTTATGTAGATAGACTCCAAAACTGCTCGATGGAACGACGATTGGTCTCTGCCAATAATCCGGTAAATGTCGCCATTGACGTTTTTTTTCACAACTTGATTTTCTCGTAAATGCTGCCCGATAGCGGAATCGCATGTTTTGGCTGTCGGTTTTGATTGGAAAGACCGAGGAGGCTGTTCTCTTTTGTGGAGAGTTTTGCTTCTAACGCTAACAGTGTTACTGGATAAAGAACTACATTATCAATAGAAGAAAGAGGCCAATAGCATGTGAGAGGGTTTCAGAATGGTCAGAGGTCACTAGTGGTGTCCCTAAGGGCTCAGTATTAGGACCAATCATGTTTCTTGTGTACGTCAATGATATACCAGAGATGGTCAGCAGTATTAAAAGCTTTTTGCAGACGTCGCAAATTTTGGAGAGTGTTAAAGACAGAAGATTAATTCCGACAAACTACAATAAAACCTAGACTCCTTGGAAAAGTAGTTAAGAAGATGGTTATAAAAATTTAAAGAAAGTTAATGGAAGGTAGAATGTAGAAGTAAGCTACTTTATAGGGGAAGGAGACAACAGATCTATGTTAGAAGTATTGAAACAGAGAAAGATCTAGGAGTTTGGATCTCAAACACACTCCGATCTGCCACTCAGTGCAAGAAAGCAGTCAATAAACCCATGGAGGTACTGATAGGAACAAAAGAGATCTTTCAAGGGTAGTGACGTTGGCATTTGCGCTGGTTTGGGAAAATTTCCTTTTGGAGCTTCTACTTCCCTGTAATTAGGGTATGAAGGGGTCTTAAAAATTAATAACATTAAGTTGTGTGTAATGGGTTGAATAAAAAGGGGTTCGAAACAGCAAATGACTTTTCTAGATGGACCTATGTTTTAAAACAGGGGGAGCGTAAAGGAAGTAAGTTTGCGGTAGCGAATGTAAGCGATAGTTGGCAGTGGAGATTGCGTATTCAAAACTGTATGCCTAACATCGTCTTAATTTCATTATTTTTCAATTCCAATTTTGGTATTGAAATACCACTCCCCGGAGTTACTCACTTCATTGCAGAATTGCCAACGCCCCCCCCCCCTCTCAAGGCATTACCTCGCTACGCTTGAGCAAACACCTCAAATACCAAAGGTAAAATGAATAAACAATTAAGGATAAATCTATCAAGGTAAATTTTAAAAGTAGAAATGTCTTACTGGTGATGATTCCTCCGGTGAGTGGATACAAAAATCCAGCTACTGCTATGACTATTGGAATGTATCTTCCGAGTTTATGTTTCCGAAGAGCTCTTAGTGCGATCAAAGATGCAAGTCCGTGCATCAATACAGTTGTTGCAAGGCAGTAGAGAAATATTTGATACCACATATCTGAAAAGCACAAGCAGTATGTTTCTGCAAACATTTGCTTATATATCTCATAGACAAAGATAAAAAACATTAGTCGCTATATGCCATGTCAACAATAAACATGATTATAAAACGAAAACAAATTTTACTTATAAATTCCTTGTACCATTTCTACATTAACAATGGTCAGCGGCAATGGTAACCATACCGGACTTACTTCATTCGACTGCTGTGATAGCTATATGCTCAGGGTTCTAGACTTGAGCCTCATAATATTCTGACAAGGATGGAAAATGTCAAACATGGTTTAGCTTATTAGGAAGGGGTGGTGGTCAAAGAATGGTAGTAAACAAAAAAAGAAACACAGTGTGAAACAAAACTGCCAGCATTTCTATTTTTAGTTGCAATTTACTTCACTTACCAGAGTGCCATTTTCTTCTAAATGTTATATTGAGTCACATTGAGGTGATGCTCTTTGGGTATCATAATTATGTTAATGGGCAAATTACATACAGACTTCTGGTTTTATGTATCAGATGCTGTCAGCATAGTTGTCAGCAAAGAGGAATCTTGGCCTCGATTGATACACTCTTAAATACACTAAATTCTTTCCAATTCCAAAAGGTACTCCTTTTTCTAGGTTTAACTGTCCTAGATTTGGGTAAAAAACCACCCTCTTTATCAGATATTTTCCGGACCTCTGAATGAAAGCTGACATGCCAGGCATTGGTCCTTACTTGTTTTGCTCTATTTTTGATACAAAAGGATTAGACAACAAAGTGTCATAGAACCCACAAAATAATCTTCTATTATTTTGATCCCAATATAATTTCAAAACAACAATGCTATTGGGAAGAATAATCTTCTAAAATTGAATTTTTGGCATACAGTTTTGCTTGAACATCTAATGAATCAATTGTCGAACAAATTCTTTTCAGCATCATCGGATGACCATGATGATGATGTTTTTTCATTAGACTCCACAGGCACACCAGCCAGTGATTTTTTTACAGTTTTCCACTTTTGAATATGCAAATGGCATCACGTAATTCTCTAAATGGTGAATGCTGTAACTTAAAAATTATTTCTGGAGAAAAACTACAAAGATTCTGATTGAAAAGGAATCTTTACAAAATGCAAATGGATGAGGGGCAGGCTTGTGATCACTTGCCTCAAGCTGAGAGGCCTTTTTCAGCCTTACATTAATCCATGGCTTTAATTAAGTGCTACACTGCACCAAATACACACAATTCTCCAATTTTTTCACATCCATCTTCCACTCACTAGAAATTCTCATTATGTGGAAATTTTGCACCCATACATCTTGCCTTATGCACACATGCAATAAAAAACTTGTCACACTTCCTGGAGTGCTTCCTTTCTTACTCTTAACTGTTCACAAGAGAGATACTATTTTCAGCACACTTAAGAACTTTTTCTTGTATGGTGTAAACAAAATCAATATTTTAAGGTAGACTTGGAAACATTGTACCACTACTGTTCATACTTGGTGGTACATTTGTTGCAGTTGTTGGTTGCATATGAAAAACTAACACCATTAACATCATTGGGTTCCAACAAAACGTGGCCTATGCCGTTGGCATTCTTCTTGGCATAGTGTTGGCCTACCTGTTGGCGTAGTAATGATGTACATTTGGCATACAAAGGCATACCACATAAATTTGACATAAGCTTGGCATGCCTCTAAAATACAACTGAAAACCCAAAAAAAGAAAAATTACACTAAAATGTACAAAGATGATTTTTGCCAATGTTTTTGCAAGTTTGCATTCAAGATACTTTTGATCAGATCAAAAGAATGTAGTGCTCATTTGGCAAACATATGCATCCTCTATTTACAATACATAATAATAAATGTATAATTATGTACCATTTTAATTAGCTACCTTTTTCAGCTTCTATGGACTATCCTTCTCTTTGGCATTGTTAATCTTATTTTATATGCAGAAATCATAATCATGGTGTTAGAGAGAGAGAGAGAGAGAGAGAGAGAGAGAGAGAGAGAGAGAGAGAGAGAGAGAGAGAGAGAGAGAGATGTGGTACATTCCCTGAAAAACTCTAATCTGAACCAAACTAATTACCCTATTTCCTCTAAAGAATGCCTTTTTCCAAGTGGTTGGCTGAAGATGCGGCGTTTAGTAGAGGGCGGCGTTTATCAGAGGGCGGCGTTCATTAGGGGAAATATGGTATACAAATTAACATACTTACAGAGAAAAAATGTATATCTAAAATTAACACAAATTATGGGGAAAAAATGATCCTAAATGTGAGTTAAGGTGATTAGTGAAATGAAGTTAAGAGTGACATAAATGATGCCTGTGCCGTGATGTGAGAATATTATGTAATGAATGAGAAGGAGCAAATAATTCAAACAGACCTAAGCAGAGTCACTACTTGGACTTGTTAAATAGTTTCACTTTCATGGTGGGATCTACGGTGACTTTCTGATCAATTTCATAACTCCACCCTTAGTTAAGCTCCCCTCCATAAATCAACCCCTATCCAAAAAGGAAATGGTGTCTTGATATCTTGTATTATAGTGGCCAATCTTGCTTTTTCTCTAAAAGATGTCTACATCTTTACAATATGTAGTCATTCACTTCATTCGCAATTTGCATGCCATCTGTGATTTGTTAAAGCATGTGAATTCAATACACACTCCAGGGGCGGTTCCAGCAAAAAACTTGACTGAGTTCCAGGCCAAGGCTAGGGACTTTCAGATAATGCATTGATCATTGTACATAAGACAACATTATTATTCATATTTATGCATTTTGGTACCATTGAGGGGTGGGGGGTAGGGGTAGGTACTATCTACTCACTAAATCTAGATTCTAAATTTCTTTCCGACAAAAAAAAGTGCCTCTGTGAAAAATGTTTCAACCCCCTCCCTTTCTCAATACCCTTTGTTTGTTTTGGATGCCACAGCAAAGTTTTTCTTTTTTGTTTTGCTCACAATTTGCTGTTTTGCCTCCGTAGACACCAGCCTATTCATCAAAATATGGTGTCCCGTCTGAGCAAAAGGTTTTTCCTACACTGGGTACCAGACTCACTATATATAAAATAAAATAGAGTCTGGTACCCAGGGTAAGGTTTTCCGTTCCAGTGCCAAAGACTGCAATTCAAAGCAAAGGTAGTTAACACTCCTGGAAAATTAACGATATCTCCTGGTTTTATCTCAAACGCTTAATAATCTGCTAGAATGCTGCGATGGTTGTGAGTATAAGACGTCTGCAGTTGCCATTTCGAATTAATGTTTTGCAGTTCCACAATAGAACAGAAACAATAGGTAGCCAATCAACTACCGGCCATTGTACAGCTCTCTTACAAATATGGTATCATTTCCGAGTTCCAGATGCTGTTTTGACTGAGTTCCATCCGTGTTCCAAACAAAAAGTTTATTGTTTCAATTCATTTACTTCGGAGGCACAAAACGTTTATTTCTAAGTTCTAGGATTGACTGCTGTTGTCCTCCACAGTGTCTGGAAAATCGTTTCCAAATCACGCAAGAGAAGAAACTGGCAATTTTATAATTTTGAAGAGACTGTGATAAAACTTAGAATTTTTAGGTTTCAATTTTTTAATTTAAATATTACTTGTTTCAGGCAACACTATTTTTAGCAGTATGTGCACCAAGGAACTCACTCTGGATCTGCCTCTGCACTCAAAGCTATTTCACAAATTGCTATTGTTAGATCAGCTAATGAAATTCATTCTTTTATGGGGCAAAATAGTGCATAAATTGGCACCATCTATCGAACAATTTCAGAACAAGATTGTAGTTTTTGGCAGAAGAAGATGATTGTTGCTGTCAAATATGAAGGAGGTAACACAGAAGAAAGATGAAATGTAGAAAATATTTTCAGCTTAGCCTTTGAAGAAAAAAAGGCAACGAGGGGCAGACCTCATTTATCTGTGCGAGTGCGTGAGCAGCACTCACAGACACAGAACTTCATCTTCAGGACTTTCTGCAGGCACATTTCTGAATCAATTTTTATTTACCTTTTATTGTGTGATGGTCATGCTTTCTTTAAACAGCTTTCTTGGTATTCAAATTGAACAGTCAAATAAAATATAAAAGGTAGTAGTAGAAAGTCTTCATTAGCAAAATGACAGAAGGTCCTTACTCTAAAGGCGCCTTCCATTTTCATAATTTCAAAATTTTTGACAATTTGTGACAACACAAAAAAGCCTCTGTTTCAACAATTTTTGGAGTGATAGTGTTTTCATATTAAAATAATCAAAATCTTGTAAGCATTAAAAACGTCCTATTATAAATAGCATCCTTATAAGATACTTTTTATCATAAGACATTTCAATGAAAGTAACTGGAAAAAGAATCTTTCATGGCTATTTTACATATCTTTGAAATGAGAAACACCCAGTGTAATGTTGAAATTCTTGCAACTGTACGCAAAATCCTAAAATTCAGAAACTTTGAAAGAAGACGTTGTAAACAAAACTGCTCCATTTAAAGTAGAGCGTTTTAGATATCGGAAAGCGTCATTACTGAGGATGTCGTTATGTGATGAAATTGGTACTAGCGACAGTGCTTATTGAAAACCCAAGACGAGCCTTTGATAAAAACTGGATCATTCCCTTTTTTCATGTACAAAATGTAATGCTAGTAGCATTTGTTCAGATTTACATGTAGTTACATGTAGTTCATGATGATATTAATTTGGTATCTGCTTTTGACAAAAGTAAGTTGGTGTAGCAGTTCTGAGCGTAATATGGAGGTTCTTGATTTATCAATATTATGACTTTAAATTGTAACCTTACAGGCACATTTTTACTTGGCTTTGCGCTCGCAGGTACAAAATATTATTGATGAGCCCTGACAAGGAGAGCATGTAAATCGAATCCATGAAATGCAGCTTGGGTCATTGCTATTTGTATCCGTTATGACACCTTTGTATTTCTGCTCTTATAACTAACACTGCTAGTATCCCAAACAACTTTGATTGAATGAATCAATAAACAATTCTTAAGCAACATTTTCTACACATCAGAAGTCAATTTAACCTTGGCATTTTTGCTGGTCCCTACTAGCACCAACAAAAAGATAAAGAGTGGCCTTAGAATCCAGGTGAAATGATACAATAATAAGTGTGTTTTGATTGGCTAGTCTTTATCCATAACTTTCCTTGACATTCAGACAATCACACATTCAGAAACCATTATGACATTCAAAACACATCCAGACATTCACAAAAAGTAAAACATTACAAAAAGGTCAAAGTTGCATATTAGATGTTCACGTGCAATTCCACTATATCGCATGGTAATTTCAAACAAAAGAACATGTGATTTGCAAATTGCAATTGAGGTTGAAATGGGCCAGAGGATGCAGATTTTTGACAAATATAAAGTTTTTGATCTGATACAAATTATTTTCAATGTAAACTTACATAAACATTCACATACATCATCTTGGTATTTTAATAACAATTTGAATGCATAACTAATGTGATTTTACTATTTTTAGGGGTTGAGTTGAAGTGTAGAGAACAAGCCTACATATCTGTATTTGTATTTGTATTTGTAAATGATTTGCATTTGTATTTGTTTCTATTTAGCATCGAAAGGTAGTTTCTAGGGCACTGAGAAGCTGAGCCTATCTAGTAGTGTCCTGGTATGACCACACCTTGTGATTCTTACACTTGGAAATGCAGAGAACTGGTCACACTCCATGCTTAGTCATGCTAGGGACTCAGCCATTGACCCTTAATAATACGATATGTGTATATTAATATTGCCAGTCCAATTTGCCGACAAAGTTGTTGAACCATCCTTTACTTGCCGACAAAGCACCCCTAGTTGATTAATAAACCCAATAGCTATGAACTTTCTTGCCAAAAAGGGGGGTGGTCACAACAATTGTGTTGGGCTGCCAATTAAGTTTATGGTGGAGCTTGCTCCATGTACACTTCTTGGTAGTCTGGGAAATTCTCACAAATGGGCCATATTAAAATCATTCCGAACAACCTAAATGTTAGATCATAGTTTACTGTTAGATTGTTTCATTGAAGGAGTTTCGTGGAGTATTTAAATGAAACAAAAGCTTGAGTTACTCAAACAGTTGATGTTTTGGCCTTCTACCTTTGTTTGTGCACAAATACTAAATGCTCTGCTGGATGAATAGCCCCAACCAAGGTCATACTACCTACTTTGTTGAAGCAATTACTTATTTGAAAAGCCACCAGAAGCAACACAAATAGTCACAAAACCTGCAGTTCCCTTAAAAAATTGCGAAATTTACAAACATAATAAAGTTCCGTACAAATTATTTTTGAAGCAATAATGGCATTAGTTTTATCTAAGCTCTTGGCAACTTACTACGAATGGTATCAGATAGAGCATACTGTATCCGTCGATCTTTAACTTTTGTTTCTTTCATTGATATATCTTTGGTTAACTTGCATTCGATAAATTGTAAACATGTTGATGAATTATATAAATCTGAATTTGAAAGTTTCTTCGTATGATAAGGCCTAAAATTCATATTGCAATGGGTCGTGATGGGGTGATTATGAAAGAAAAGATGTCTTGAAACTGACATAGATAAAGCTTAAATACATAAATACCTTTGAACGATACAAGAACACCAAGTGGGTCTTGAAGCTTCAATTTTGAGCTCATCTCTGCAGAACGCTTACAATGCAGCCTGTTTTGGCACTGCAATTCCGACAATCGATCTTATAGTAAACATAGGTCAAAATAATGTTGAAAATTGCTCGGGCAAAATTGAACTGAATAGTTTGATGTTGACGCCTTTAAAGTGCATATGACACGAAAAGCTTTATTCGCTTAAATCATCAAAGAAACATCGCTGAAAACGATGGTGAACTTACTTTTTTCATTTGCGACTTACTTTTTCCAAAAAACGGGGTTTTCCAACCAGGGGCAAAACTACTGGGGGGGGGGTGCTGCACCCCCACAATCTTCAAAAAGGCAGATTTTATCGGGCAAATTTATGGCTGCCAGTGTATCTGTCGGGCAAATCTGGAAATTTTCTTTAGATCGCACATTTATTGCTACTTTTTGCCCTAGCTTGGTTTTTTAATTCATTGTCTTTTCCCCATCTTTTTTTCAATCTCCTCCCAGTTGGGAAAACAAAACAGAAACGAAGCAAGGAACAGCAACACATATACATTTCTGTCTTTCGTCCACCGATCAGCGCTTTCGTCTCGAGCTCGACGCGCACATGTTTATCTTCGCTTCGAGATGAAGTCTGAAGTATTGATCGACAGCGAAAGTATAGACGGAAAAAAAGTGTGTTTGATGTGAGAAGGAAATGAACACTGTGCAAACCCCTTCCCCCTACTTTTTGCAAAAGAAGCGAGCTTTTTTCAAAATCTATTGTTGCGATCTCTAAATTTACCCCTGACAAGACCCCCCCCCCCAACTTTCCATCCTACCTCGGAGCCCATGGAACACTGACAGTTTTAGAAGCATCATAAATCAAAGCATGAAGGATATTCCATCTCGGCATACGTTGTTAAGAAAAATCAATCAATACTTCTTTTTCAAATGTATGAAACTTTCATCATCCATTGATAAGGAGTTATGCCCCAAAATTCTCTTAAGGTTTTACATTTACGGTTCAAAAGTATTGCACCCTTCGCTAGAAAATGGTCATACAGACGCCAAAGTTTTTAAGCTAAAAAAATTCGAATAACCGTAACAAGTAACAGAAAGTTTTAATCAGTTCAAGCGGGAAATAATATAAAATTTATCAAGAAATTGTAGTTAAGATATGAGTTGCAAAAAACTTTCGAGTTTATTCTATTTCTGAACAATATCCATGATTGCGAAAACACGAAAATTGAGCTTTGATGATAGGCGTACCTGTAAAACACCTCCAATAAAAACTTTTCTTTGCTTGAGGGATTTTGTTATAGTGAATTTAGAGATACGTACTTTGTGCTTGGGTGTCTAAAAATTATGAAATTGCTTTCGGAGCAACCGAAAATTGAAAATGAAACTCAGAAAATGCAACTGAAGCTCTTTTTTGTTGGAACATTGTAATCTGCGTAGCTGTTTCTAAATTCCGAAATTTCCAAGCTGTGTTTTGGTGTTCCACTTTGATAAAATTGAGACCCTACTTCCATCTCTTTTTTGAATTGCTCTCTTAATAGCTAGGTGATATAGAAAGTGAAGACTTTTTTTTTATAGAAAAGACAGGCCTTACAAATGCTTGCTTTTCGGAAACAAATGTTTATAGCCAACACCAGAAAAACTAGAGGCATATTTTTTGACTTAAAACAAACAGCCTGA
>NW_027019698.1:13458862-13507364 GCF_013076305.1 Rhopilema esculentum
CAAAAAATAGTCGATTTCGCAGGGCAATCGAAGATTTCGCAGGGCGCCAAGAAGAGCTTTATTGCCACGCAGAAATGCCGCCTCTGAAGTTCGTAAAGAGCCATTTAGGAATTTTGAAATGGAAATATCGTATTTGTTATGAACCTCCCTTCCTGACATTGCATTTTAGAGAACGGAACAGACATGTAAGGAAAAGCTCCGTTATTTGCAAAGCGAAAGCATTTCTTACCGAAAGTCATAGCCAATGGATGCATAAATTGATGCATATGTTTATGAGGGCAAGGTTGAGTCCATACAAGTTAATTTAAGTTGTAAATTATTTTCATGACAAGCACGGCGTCACTGGAGGGGAATAAGAGGCTGAAGGCCCTCACTTTGGTCAAGATAAGAATGTTTTTATCATTTTTTCTATTACTTTTTAACAGTGCATGAACTAAAAAACATAATAAATCGTCAAGATACCGATCTTGTTTCATCTAATTGCTAACTTTTTCACGTATATTTTTATTATTTTTCTTTTATTTGCATTAATTCAGTAAATCACTTTCTGTATCATTGCAATGTTTTAATTTTGGATGTGTAAACATGGCCTTCTCGATGCAAGAAACTGCACATTTCTGTTCAGGAAATAAAATTCCCCCAATCAAAACAGCATCTTCCTCTGTCATTCACAACTACGTGCAATCTGAAACGAAAGGTTGTCGTTTCTTTCCTTCCCCAACGTCTAATAGTAGAGTTCTAGCAAGACATCCCCCTCCCTATTTTTCCCAATAAACAATAATATTTTCAATAAACAATCAGTTTTTTTAGCACAATAGTATTTTGCTAAATTTTTGTCTGAAAGATGCTTTTTAGCCCTTTTACAAGGCATAATTTCAAAAATTTTCTTCACGTCGGACCCAACCATGGTGGGTCCTCCTACCTCACTAAACTTGATTCTTAGCCCCACTAGGCTAAATTTCGTTGCGCTGTCTACATCATGTACCCCCCCCCCCAATAAGCTGTTTATTAGCTCAATTTTGCAAACCAACATTAAACAAAGTGAATATAAAAAAACAATTTACGCTCACGTAGAGAAAAAGAAATTTCATAGGCAATGAAGTTTCAAGTTTGTTTTTATTGCTTAGAAGTTTGTCCTTGGTAAAGACCAGTGTACACTGGTAAAAGCTTTCACTAGTAACCTATAGACAAACCGTTGCTACTAGGTCTGCAGGGCACCACTCAGTTTTGCAGGGCAGAAACCCTTTTCACCCCCCCCCCCAAACCTATTGGCCAAGTTACGCCCCTGCCCTTGTCCCTCTGTGTGGGGTCCATGTCACCGTTTTTAATACATAAAAATATCCCAAATATTCAATTTTGCAGTTATTTTTTTAAACCATTTAAACAAATGTAAACTACTTCAATATTTTATACAAAAGCGCAAAAGGTTTTAGAAACTCAAAAAGCAGGGGGTTGGAAACTCAAGAAATATTAACAAGCAGGGAAATGATATTCGGTGGGATAAAGTGATCAATTAAATCACGGACTCAAACTTTTAAAAAATCTGTTTCTGTATAACAGAAATAGTGGTCTTTGACCTGGTCAGCCTTGGTCAAAGACCAAAAAGTTAATCTTGGATCATGTTTGTTGTTAAATGTAAATATTGAAATTTGTGTTCCTCGTTCTTCACAGGCAAGCAGCGTAAACGGAAGCTCTGCACAGATAGAGTTGCTTTGGCATCAACAAGGTTTTGAATCTCTCAGAAGTTTTGGAATTGAAGTATCTACGTTTGTCTCTGACAGACACCAAGACTGTATGCCATTGCACAGAGATACCTATTGAACAAAAACATTGTATGATTTAATATAATGATTGACTTGAGTTTCTCTTAGATTCTTTAGAATCGGCAGGATCATAACATTGCATATATATATTATATGTATTTGGTATACTCTTTTTTGCCATTTTTAATGAAAATAAAATATTAAATTTACTAATTCCAAGAATTGAAGGTGCCAAACAGAATTTGCATTTCTAGACAGATTAACTTCTTCTTCATTCGCCCATACAACGCAATAGGTTAGGCCGCTATGATCAGGGAATGGTGGCCTAAAAACAGCAGAGATGTACAGGGAATACTGAATTTATAACACTAAAAAACATAATGACAATTTATTTCACTCACCATTGACTCAAAGTATTGTTGTATTCCATCTTCGTCCTCGCCCCGTCATGAAAGCTTCGAGCCATGCCAGCTTCGCCTGGTTCCGCGTCTGAATTATCCGCAGAAAAAAGACTGGTTCGTTCTTTAAAGGCAAAAATAGCCCGTCAGCAGCACCTAAAAACTATTCCCCTTCACTTTCATCAAAAGCTGACGCCCTCGAGCTTGAATATTTGCCGTGAGACATGTACAGAAACTCGCAAATAAAACTCCGCCGTATAATTTCTTGTTAGTTAGCAATCTAAATTTTCACTAACACAACCACTTTACGTCACAAACTCGACCCAATCCCTTGTGACAAAATTTGAAGCAAAAAGTCGACCTTGAAACAGCTGTAATAACGAAAGTGTTTGTTTTTCGAAAATTTTATTATCATTTTCGTGATCAGCATACTCGATTACGTCTTGGGGGCGAATAACAATTTTCGTGTCATATGCACTTTAAGTGCCTATGCAGCGGAATTTACCATTCCAATATTTTAAAAGAAATCTTTAGAATCCTTTGCCCTTGTTCTTATACAAAAAAACAGAATTCCGATAAGTTAAATGGTTCTTTTTTTCATTGAGTGTCAAAGTATGCATATTTTGCAGTTGCGTTGCGAAATTTTATTTCCCGCTGTGACGTCACAGTGATGAGTCGAGGCGAAACCATTTAGTCAGGCCTGATAAATCACTCATTAGGTCGAATTGTGCAAATTGTGATACTAGCATTAAACTTTGCAATAATGGACAGTTTGATGCGCTTAGAAAGATAAGATATGGACCCGACTGAAAAATGCCCCATTGTTCTATTTTTAGACTGGGGTACTTTGTCCTAGACCTTTATTGACGGTATTATCGTATCTCAGTCTCACTTTAGTAGAATAGCATGAAACTTTGCAATGAGGGGCAGTTTGATACGCTTAAAAAATAGGATATGGACCCCCCCTGAAAATTGCTCCCCTTGTTCTATTTTTAGAGTGCAAGATATGAATAGGAACTATATCACATCTTTCTCAGCGTATCAAACTGCCTTAATATTGAGAATTTCCATTCTCCGTTTATGGCCAATGGTAGAATTAGGGGTCTTGACCGGAGTACCCCAATCTAAAAATAGATCTTATGGGCAAGATATGATTTGGGTCTATATCACATCTTTCTCAGCGTATCAAACTTTTGATACCTGTTTTCTGAAATTTTGGCACTTGTATCACAATTTGCACAATTCTTCTTCATATCTCCCTCACTAGAACCTATTCTGTACAACCGCAGTTTCCTGATTGCTGTCGACCCGACTCATCACTGTGACGTCACAAACTGGACTTGATTTTCGCAAGCACTACTTAATTTCAAACTCTGATTAAACACACTTTTGCTGGTCAAATTATAACAATTTTGGTGTCAAACGTATCGGAAAAGATAGGAAAATATAACTTTCAGAAGAAAGCAGGACATAAAATTTCGCTGCATAGACACTTTAACTTGCGCTCAAATTCTAATCCATTTAGCCACAGAATTACAAGGAAAATTTGAAAATTGCAGAAAGTACAGTTTGCACAATTGAGAATCTAATAATAGGACTCTTTCCCAGAGCGGCCGAGATGTTTCCGAGCTTTCCCCCTAGACCAATTTGCCCCCTTGCACCCTCTCGTCAGTCTTGCTTTTTTCTGGCCTGCTCATCACTTAGTTGAAGGCCATCAAAACTGCTGGTTTTGAAATTAAAAGCTTTGCTGTCAATAGGCCTATATCTAGAAGGTTTCAGTAAATCGCAAAGTTTTGTAATTGTTGGGAATTTGCACAATAGAATCTTTTTTAACTTCTTCTCAGGACTATGAAGATGTCACTAAAGGCTGCTCTGTGTGGGGGTGTGGGATGATGGGGATAGCTGTCGGGCAGTCATTGCTATTTTCTTTTCGGAGGGAGCGGAGGTTATGTGGCAGTTGTTCTCGTTGGTCCTATAGCTCCCTCCTGGACAGCCTGTGGCGTTAATACTAAATTAATAGATTGTTACCACAGGGGGAGAGCTCCTCCTTTAAGAAATTCCTGCATGCAAATCTCCTTAGTTTTTTTAAAATCATCTTTATTTTTTTCTTGTTCTCTATTTCTCTCATTGTATGTAATTTATTTCATCTTTTGTAATCTGTTACTGCAATTCAAAAGATTTGTATGTATGGATTTTACAAATGAAATGAACTGAAATGAACTCAACAGTTTCGTAATTGCTGATTATGTAGGTAAGCTAATAACCTTCGTAATTGTAGCCAGTTTTAGGAAGCATGGTTCGAGTGGATTGCTTGCTGTTCTATTGTTAGCTAATTAAGGATCGTTTAGAAGCTTCTAGAAAGTTATAACGATCGCTGAAATAGATTTGCTTATTGCGCGTCGCGTAGAGTTCACAGTTATCTGCTAGCTTCGTAAATGACAACAGTGTTAAAATCTTCAAGACATTTTGCATTATCAACCGTGAACCTGCCTGGTCTTCCCAAATTTGTTTGCAGATATTGTACAGTCTATCACTTTTCAAAACCGAGATTTTCCTATTTTTTCTTTATGATCATATTTATTTCTCAAAATTTAGAAATTTCTGTCTGATTCCTTTCTTTGTATATGTATAAAAGAGCATAAAAGTAAAAATTGGTTGCAAAATGCCGGAGAATTTAGCTACAGCATTTTGCATTGAATTCTGCATCAAAGCATTTAAGCTACAGAATTAAAACCCCTAAATGTCTCTCGTAGGTTTCTGGCTGATGAGTTGGCTTTTGATTATCGTCTGCCCTTTTTTATAAGGAAAAGAAGTACGCATGACTGTTAGCGACTCGACAGTCTCTTTAGACAATTTCACCAAGAACCGCATCGCAAAGCAGTGCTGATATTTTGGCGGACTATATGCCATCCCACAGAGTTCCAGTTTAAGGGTGAAGAAAAGAAAACCATTGACCCCTCAAACAGTCGGGTGTGTGAGGTGTCAGTCGGCTTTTTTATGCATATAGACACTTCAAACAGTCGGCGGTTTTATTTATACGTATAACAATTGACAATGAACACAATATACAACAATATACACACAACGATACCACAGGGAGCATGGAAGTGCATCACAATTCTGTAGCCATTAACTGTCCCACCGAAAAAACTTAGCTTTGCCCCCAAAAAACGTAACTTGTATAGCAAGAAAATACTTTTATTTTGTCAAATATGGCCGTTTTTACACTTATTTATCAGGACTGGCCACCCCTCCCCAAATAAACAGTTGATCTCGGTCATGTATATTACAGGGACGGATCCAGATTCGGTCTTGTTTGTTACAGGGCGAATCAAGTTTAAGGGGTGCTCATTTTTGGGTGGGGCTAGTGCCACGTCCTTTACAATTTATGGTGACTACTTCTTTTGGACGTTCAGAAATTAATGAAATACCCAATTTTGAATAATTGATTTGCATCAAAACAATTGATTTTTTTCAACTTTTGGAAATGTGCCATTTGAATGGAACCAATCCATAAAATAGCTGCAATAATGAGATAAAATTGAAATTACCTTTCTCTTAGTCTAATAATATCATGTATGAAGATTTACAAAATAGTATCAAGAGGAAAATTAAGCAGATAGTAGAACAGCAACTAGAAAATAGGCTCCAAAGAAAAGAGGATATGAAAAATGACTCTGCCAGGTGTTTTGAGGCAACAAAACAAAAGAATAACAACAAGAAACAAAAACCGCTTATCATAAAAAACCATAAAGGAGAAATAGCAAGCTCAGAAGAAGAACAAATTAAGATGATATCAGATTATTTCATCAAAATGCTAGCACCTAAAAGTCAAGAAGGGAATTTCAAAGAATATGCACCACAAAAGATGAGCGAACCATTTACTGAAACAGAGGTAACAAAAGCTGCAGCCTCGCTAAAGGATGGGAAAAGCGCTGGACCAGACGATATACATGCATAGAGAGATAGCTAAAATCTTTATCAAAGTGGCTGAAACAGGGGGAAATATCACTGAACTTACATTGGGATTCTTAAAACCATTACAGAAACCTAGAAAGCAAAGAGGTCCTGTTGTTAACCCGACCCATCAATTTACTGTCTATCTTACAAAAAGTCCATACAACATGCTTCATCATAAGAACATGGAACAGGTTAGAAAAACATACCCACTAGAACAATCTGCATACCAACCCGGAAGGAGCTCCACCGAACAAGTGTTTGCCATGAAAACTTTAGCAGAAAAAGCCATTGTATCAAACGATTATAAGTTATATCTTCTACTATTAGACATTTCCAAAGCCTTCGACGTTGTTGATCGTAAAAAACTCTTTGAAGAATTGGAAGACATCTTAGATGATGATGAACTCTTGAGCAAAATTACAAACCAACCAGAACTAAAAGTAAAGGTACGCAACAAAGTTGGAGAAACTTTCACAACAAACACTGGAATTATGCAAGAGGATTGCCTGAGTGCAGTGCTCTTCATACTATTCTAAGCACAAAGTTTACGACTGCCTACCAAAACGAAAATGAAAGGTTTGTGTATCAAGCCCAAATATGCTGATGATTTGACTTTTATAGGCACATCAAAAGTACAAATTGTTGAAATTGATGCTAAAATACCAGTTCAATTAAGAAAATATAATCTAGAAATGAATACATCAAAAACGGAGCGATATGAAATACCAAGACCTGAGATGCCCCTACCAACTGCAGAAACACTAAAGAAACTATAGGAAGACACCATATGCTGGTCAGAACTTGTTCGGGTTACAAAATATAAACCATCAAAAGTAGAAAATAAGGAATGGACCATCACCAGCCTAGCCATGTATAACTCGATATTCAAATCCAAAAAGATATCAATTCAATTGAAGCTTCGAACATTCAAAGCATTTTGCGCGTCGAATTTCCTATAAAATTCCGAGTTATAGACAATCACAAAAACTCTAGAAGTTCAAACTAACTCTTTCCAAAGGTGATAAAATTAAATTAAGACAGGTAATAAATATCAGATGGCCAAAAAAAATCCGAAATGATGAACTATACGAAAAAAACAAAATCAAAGCCATGGAGTACAACAATCTGGAGAAGACGGTTCAATTGGCTAGGCCACCCTATGCTCCTAAAAATGATACTCCAGCAAAGATAGCTTTTGATGAAAGCCTGGAAAAACAAAAAAGAAAGTCGGAGGACTGCCAACTACGTGGATAAATTTGTTAAAAAAAGACTTATCACTGATCAACATACAACTCAACATTGAGTCAAATCCTGCCGAAAAAGAAACATTAAAAGTGTGACGAACCCCTTTCGTGCTGTTGAAATTTGAGACATCAGAAATGTCAACTGCGGTTATGGAAATACGCATTGAAATACACTAGCCTAGATCTTCCTAACAATTTACTTCGTTTTGTTTGCGAACAATTGCAGTTATTATGTGCACGGATTTTGTAAGTAATTAATGAATTATTTTAAAATCGGACACATATTGAACTATACTACTTTACTATAGCTTTACTCGTTTGCAAACACCGTTTTCACCATTCATACCGTATGTTAGCATTATCCTTTGTCGCTGTATAGTTTTGTATACGAAACCTGTATCCAAAGAAGAATTAGTCAAGACGCGACACTCAGTTTATAGTGCTTACTGTGGTTATCTGCCAGGGCCGTCGCGAGGCAAGCCTTGCTGGGGGTGGACTACAAATTTCCCTGACTAAAAAATAACTACCTGAAATTCTTAAGTTGCTGTCACAAACCTCTGCAATACATTTTGCCAATCTAACTGTGTGGCATATAATTCACAACATTCAGTTTAAAATGATAATAATGAATTTTCCTAATGGTTTTGCCAAATCTGTATACCGTGACGGGCAACTACCTGAGGCGGCACCATGGTTGCCGCGGAAGGAGGAGAAAATTTTCGAATTTTGATGATTCCAGTTCTCTGGAAAATAAACTCTTTTAAGTAAATTTTACTAAAGCAATCCTTCTAATCCTACCGAAAATTCTTTTATTTTTGCAAACAAATTGAACAGCAGATAAAAACAACTGATACAATTTCGCCGTGGTCTTGAAAAATTCCATGTTGTCAGTTACTTCTAAAGCTAGGTAACAAGCAGCACTGGTTGCCAATTTAGATCCCTCTTTTCATTTTAGCATGCCTTTTTAGGGGAAATGGACACAAGACACGATTTTACCTAAAGAGTGCCTGGATTTTTAGCTTTTGTGCCAACAAGAAATCTTCAAATCTTCAAGTCATTAGTTTTTTTATCTTCCTTCATATCAAGAAGTATCGTATTTAGCCAAAGAAGCAACTATCTTTGCTTGTTCCTTTATTGATGTTAATACATGAAGGTCGCTGAAATACCTAAAGCGTTTCTTCCACTGGGCGGATTTTACCTGAAATTTCCTATCGAGATTTTTGGGGGGGTGTGACACCCGCCCACACCCCCCGGTCGCAACGCCCCTGTTATCTGCTCGCTAAAAAAGAGTCACGACTACCCTCGAGGGCGTGACAAAAAGTCCTGCAAGAGATAACAGCAAACAGAGGGAACTGGAGACGAATTGTTAAAGACATAATGGCGAAAAACGGATCATTTTCTACTTTCGGTATGATAGGTGTTAATGAAAGGTTGATTTTTATTTCTTCTTTCATCATTCTGACAACTGTATCAACCTTTATAAAATACAGGTTCTTCCAATAGATGAAACAAATATCATTAGTGTTTTTGTCAGTTCATGTGCTAAAATATGATTTATGATTTTAGGAGAATAGCAGTATTCTAAGGCTGAGTTCTTGGCTACTTAGTTAAGAAACATAGAAGAGTCATAAAGACTAAGAAATTTTGTGGTTTATACCAATCAGAAGTGTATTCCAAATCATTTATGGAAACAAAGTTGGGATATGCATTGGAGAGGTCAAGGGACATTCTCTGTGGCATTTGAGATAAAGTTGCTATGGAGAGTTCTAAAACAATTTTTTAATATAAAAATTGTTCTAATGCATCTAAGATTGATATCATTTACCATGCCTGGCATCAAAAAAGGTAAAATAAACAGAACGATCACAAGATACATGTTTCCAAACTTTCTTTTATTGGTTCTACCAGTCCCGAATTCCCACTTTTTACTGCTACCATCAACTTTGGAAACATTTATTCAGGAATTCAAAATAATACCAAATAATAAAGTTATATAATTAAAAATCAAGATAATGTAAGGTGTAGGCCAGAACATACTAGAAAACTTGGATTTTGTCAAAAAATCCTAAGTTCAATTGTTAATAGATTTTGTACATCTAAAATCACCTTTCAATTAAACATTCTGATGTCCTCTCAAATACCCAAACTTTAAAATGGAAAATCTAAATATGCAGCACCTGAATCAAAGTATACCTTGCTGTCATTGAGTCTGCACAGTGTGACATGTGCACACAAAAGATTGCACATTTTCCTACAAACTTATACACATCTTTTTTGCTCTCGAAAAAACGAGATCTTGTCGAAAGTTGCCATGCTCTATAGACTGCGCTTCCATTACAAATGCAGAGGTTTATCATTTGATCTCTTGCATCTAATTTAATACATCAAATACAGAGTAAACCAAAGGCTTAACACCATTACAAACGCTTTAGTTCTGTTGAAATTTCAAAAGAATCGTTTCAATCTGTTGTGAGTGCCGATCGCCTTTTCTTCACAACAAAACGACTACAACACCCTTCTTTCGCCTGCCTAAAGGAAAATTTGAGCTACGCTCAGGCGGAGCTCCCGCCAAAAGGGAGCACCTGTGATATCAGAAGCCGATTGGCTGCTGAAGCTCATTCATTGATTGGTGGGAATTTTATAACGAAAAGCTGCACAATCTGGTCAGTAAATTAACTCGCTTTAAAAATACAAAGAACGGGCTAGAAGTGCTCAGACGGGAGGAAAAATAATTTTCTCGGAGGAATGCAAATTCAAGCCTCTAATTTAGTGTTCGCTTATCCTGAAATTTTAAATTATCACATCCTGAAGAATTTGAGGGTTGCTCAAGCTCCCATAGCACCCTCCAGATCCGCTCTTACTGTTATGCATCACCTGTTTCGATTTTGAGACAGACTTCAGACACACATAAAATTTATGGATTCCAAAATTACAAACAGCTTATAATGATTCACGAAGGGGATAGGACAAATTATTGATGCGAAGGGAATATATTGATATACAATGATGGAACTGGCTCTCTTGTGTAATCAGGAGTCAGGCTGTTAACAATTTTATAGAAGAGAACAAGTCGCCTGCTCCATCTCCGGAGGTATAACGCTTCCCATCCCAGTTCCTTGTAAAGCTTTTCACGCGATGATTTCTCCATGCCTCAGTAAAGATTTCTCCATGCCTCAGTTATGCTAAATCAGCTGAATATTGAACAGACTCCACTGTTCCATAAGATGGTTTAATCTTATGTCTCGATTGAATTCGCTGATTTTATGCGGAATGTGATAAATAACATATCGTAATCGAGATGTGGTCGAACATGTTATTTATAAAGCTCAATTAGTGTCTGCCTAGGTAGGTATTTGGATAGAAAACTTAACATCACTATTGCCTATCTGGTTTGGCAATAACTGCCTGGATGCGACTCGAAAAGGATAACCTGGAGTAAAGAACCATCCCCAGATGTTTATGTTCACTCACTTATATTTTGTTCGGGAGAGGAAACCTCCAGACCTTTGTTTCGAAACAATACTGTCTTAAACCAATCAGTGTTGCACGGTCATGGCACATGCGCATTAATAACAGTATTCGCAAGCTGTTATGTCTGGGACCACACAACTTCCCGCCAGGGCTTCAATTGATAATGCGCATGTGCAATGAACCTGAAACGGGTGCTAGTGCATGACTGGAAGAGGGGCATGATTCATCTCCCGAACAATATTACTGGTGTATCATTAACCAAGATAAATGGGTGGTCTATTTAGTATCTTTTTCTCGAGAAGGTAATTTCAACTGCCTGTTTTGTTGGGTCGGGATTAAACGTCATCTGCTAGTCGTGCGCCCAGCGTTTAATAATATCTAGATCATGGTGCATATCAAGATCAGTTTTGTGGGGGTCTTGAACAACTATGAAAAGTGACGTATCGTCTGTGAAAACCTTCACATTGCACCTCATATCTTTGGTGAGGTCGTTTATGTATCCCAAGAAAAACAGGGGTTCTAAAACTGAACCTTATGGAACACCCGCAGTAACCTTTTCTCTTTCGGATATTGTGCAAATTAAAACTGTACGTTTGCGATTACTAAGTAAACTCTTGATCAACAGAAGCAGTTTCCCCGATATCTCATAACAGCAAAGCTTGAAAAGAAGGCCATCGTACCAAATTCGATCAAATGCTTTTAATATATCTAAATACATCAGGGGGAGGGTTACAGTCAAATGCTTTAGTTATTATATGCGTTATCGATAGTAACTGGTTTATAGTAACCAGGACGGAAACCCGATTTGTGAGGATTTAGTATATTATTTGCTGTCAGGCTGTCAGGTATATTATTTGCTGTCAGGCTGTCAGGTATATTATTTGCTGTCAGGCTGTCAGGTATATTATTTGCTGTCAGGTGGACTTAAAGAGCGTTGAATATTAACTTCACGACCATTTTCCCAAATGTTGGAAGCAAAGAGATCGAACGATAATTTTTTTTGGAATTTGCTGGGTACTATGATGATATTTATCCCAAAGGCTTTCGGGACATTGTCTGCTGATTATTTTGTATGTCATAACTGATCGATCGAACTTTGTTAGTTGCTCAACGGTCAGCCAGTTATGAGACCAGTTGTCTTTTAGTCTGGCCTTATCGATAATCGAGCGTGCTCTGTCCTGCAGACGTCGGAGTGTATTCAATTTTGATTTAGGAAGACTTCCCCAAATAACATTAGCGTATCTCAGATGGTACACATGGTCGAGCTGGGATTGTGAAATAAGATTTTTCAGTTTTTTTAGCGACTTCAGACCGCCGTTAATCTTTCCTTTCACTTTGCTGAATTGGTCATCCCAGTTTAGCCCTTCGTCCACCATAACCCCTAATGATTTGGTCTTCACAACTCGCTTTATTTCTGAATTATTAAGGTGCAGTGGTTTTGAGATTTCAACTTTATTTGTTCTCCGTGGATGGCCAATGATCATGTTTTCAGTTTTTTCGGGTTTGCGCTTAGTTTGTTTATCCGCATCCATTCAGAGATGTTTCTTATTTCTTTGTGGGCATTTGCTAATAGATCCTCAATGTTACTAGATGTTAATGTAACATGTTAATGTATCATTCTAAGCACTTTTCAAAGTCATTTAGGTAGATGATAAAGAGGAGAGTGGTCCCAAGCATGATCCTTGAGGCATACCACATGTTACCAATCTAGCCCCCGACTGTTGTCCATTAACTGAGCAGAATTGTTTTGTATTACTTAAGAAGGATCCATGAAATGAATGTCAGGTTTCTCGCGATGTCTATGATATTTCTTACTTGTACAGTAAGCAGGATAAACAGAACGACTCTAAACAATTTGATTTCCATACGTACCACTCGTGTAGGCCTTTCCTGCCCGAAGCTTCTGGCAACAAAAACTTCTTCAGCAGCAGAATGATGATGTCTTTGTTACAGTTTGTTTGATCCATGATATCAAAATAGTTATCAGTCCTAAGGAAAACCTGACTATGGCCTGAGTGAATATTCTTTGTGACCACGCATGACACGGAAAATCAACAAATTATACCGAAACATACGGCTCCAAAAGTCAAGGTCCTGCTAGTCCAGAGGGACAAGGGGGTCCATTACCACCCGACGAGGGACTTTACCAGACTAACTTTTTCTAGCTCAGTTTTTGGTGTAGAATTCAAATCTGGATGTTGATCGGGCGGGAGAGGGGGCTTTTCCGAGATATAGGGGATTTTGTCCAAAACTGGTGTGCAGCCTGTGAATAAGCTGTAAATGACTACCCTAATCAACTCCCCAACTCTCAAACCCTTTGCAGAGACACTCTGGCCTTTCCAAAGAGAAAGCTATCCAGCAACCCATGCTGTAACAAATGCAGAAACCAATGTGTCTTGACATGTACTTTAAGAAACCAGCTTTAATGACCGAAAGCCAGGAAAGTCAATTACCGTGTCTGGTGAGTACATTCTTGTGATTACAAGAGGTCAAGTCTCGTTTAATGGTGTCATTATATATTACCACTTGGAAATATAAAAGTCTACAAATGTTGTTTATTCTGAAAAGGTATCTGAAATTGTTGTATACAGCGTACTCTCGCAACCAATCTTTGAAAATTTTCCAACGCCCCCATTACCAACTGCCCCTCCTTCAAATTTGCTCGGGATCCACCCCTGGGCTTCAGATATGATGATACTGTTCGGAAATTTGCATCTTCACTATTAATAGGAACATTGGAGCACAGAAAAAGATCGAAGGAGAATTTCGTTTTGGTGCACCACCAGGTGTTCATATTCCGCTAGATGACACAAGAATCTTGCAGCGTATTGAATATGACCGAGGTACTGATCGTTTTATTGGATTTTGCTTGCCAATCATGGATGGTTTACCTGATAGAAATGCTTTTATGATGAATATGAAGGAACACAATATAAGGAAAGCGAAGACACGGTAACATTTAAGCCACTTGACTTGGTATTCACTCGTGGACATTATTCTTGGAAAATTATGCATGCAGTTTAAATGACACAATCTTAGTTTTCAACATCGATTTTTCATTTGCAATCCCAACTGCTCTGTAAGAAAATGTCCTTCCATTTGCATTTGATTTGTCGTAATCTTAAATGTTAAGCATGCTTACTATTTTTGAGCTGTATTTATCCTCGATTAAATTGTAAACTTTGATCATTTTTTTACAGTAGCACGGTGCAAAAGGCCCTTTGCGAAAGAAAGTAATGACTTTTGAAAAGAAGTTATAGTAAAATGGCGGAAGCAATTTTTTTACAGCGCAGTGTTATTTAAACATTAAAATGCAAGTACAGTAGTAAAAACAACTGAGAGAAAACCTCAGAGAAAAAGGCAAGGCAGGCATTGCCATTTTAAGCGCTTTTGCTATGTCATCAATAGACATCGGATTGGATTGAATGTAGGTAGAAGTTCGTAGTAAACATCTGATAAAAATGCTTTCCACATTACTGCACACAATAATTTAGTGAATAAACAATATTAAGATCAAAAAAATTTATTTGGAATATTTTGAATCCTATTCTTTCTTGATTCAAGTTTTATTTTGTTGTATTATACATTAAATGAGTACTTGAAATTTAAAACTTGATAAGACTATTTAACTGTTCGTTACTGTTATTGTTATCATTTTATATTGTTTGCTTAAAATTGTATTTTTATTACGCTTTATTATGTTGTTAACCGTTGTTGTTATGTTGTAATTTAGTAATGCGCCATCACAGCATCGATGTTATCTAATTAAAAATATAAAGGGAGAAGTTTACAAAACACTTGCAAATGTTTATTGGTATTTGAGCATGTTCAAAATTTATGAAAATTTTTAGAAAATCCCCCAAAATCCGGAAATCGCTGCCAATTCTGGTAAAAAAATCCAAAAATCCCCATAAAAATTTCAGGGATTTTAAAATCCCAAAATCTTGTACGCTAATTTACTCAGTGAAATGCCCTAAGTGCATTCTGCCAGGATTCCAATGAAGCTTCTCGAGATTTGAGAGGTCCTGTTGATGCCAAACCCTGAGAACAAATTACCACTAACATTTAGTGAGCACCAGAATGCCAGCATATTTGTGCTCAAAATGGTCTTAATTTTGCTCACTAGGTCCTAGTTGCGTAAGAGAAGCTAGGTCACTAGCGCCATGGATACTGTATGTTGGCTTTTGTTGGAGAGCAAATACGTTTCAATACTTTCTGCGGTCTAAACAGCTATAATTGGACAGTCCCAAAGATAAATTGTTTTAGCTTCCTGCTACACTAAGCCGTGAGATGGCAAGAATCAATTAACCATTTTTATATTGCCTGAGACAGATTGGTTACCGATAACTATCTATCACATGTCTTGATGGGGAGAGGATAGGCTTGAACGCATGCAAGTTTGATCTTCAAGATCATGTTCAATTCGGCCCAGACAATGTTTCAAAAAAAGATTCTGTAAAGATTTCACAAAATATTATCGAGTCTGCCAAAAAGAATTTTCTATGTACTAGAACTGTTAAATACAGATATAGAAAGCAAGAAAAATATACGAGATTTGCTGAAAAAAGCTGATCCCACCCAGTTTGGTGATGGAGGGTGGTTCTATGAAAGGGTGAGGGGAGGGGGATTCCAAACTTCCGTGATGTCACCTTGGCAAAAGTGAGCTAATGTAGACCTTGCTATGATCTTCTTTCATAAGGACTGAAACTTCTGTTGTTATTTACTAAACTGGTGGGTTGATTCATAGTAAAAGGCTTATCTCCAGCAAAATATGAAGGATCAGAAAATGCTCTCTTCAAAATCTTCGTCAAAACTGCTTTTATGACACCTCGCGACTGCTTTTTTCAAAATTCTGTCGTAATTGTTTATTATTCATTAGGGGCCGCAGTAGCTAGGATGTTTCTTTTGAAACAGTTTGCATCATCTTTAATCTATTCCATTTGATGTATGTAGACATTTACGAGAAAAGTTTTTGAAAAAATGCATTTTTGGTTTGTAGGGACCTCAAAATGTGATTCTGCAACATAAGGGTTCAGCAACAGCCTCGTAATCAGTCTATTCTTACATGAATCAACATGAGAGGCAATAAACTGCCATATACCAACTTTATTGTGTATGTTGATAACTCAAACATAAAAACAAGCAATTTAAAAGTTTTTGCTCTACCTGGGCCAGGCCAATTTAAAGAATTTGCTTTATCTGGGCCAGGCCAAATCAGCCCAAATAGGCAAAAATAACGTCAATGTGGGTCAAAATAGTAAAAACCTCTCATGACTTATGTTATCAACTTGCATCCGAATGTTATTTTTCATTAACAGTGTTAAACCAAAGGTTTTTCTTCGTCTTCTTGGTTGTCTGCCACGAGGCAGGTTCAGCGCAACACGCGCCAACCATCACGATCTTCAGCTCTACGCTTGATTTCTCCATATGTTTCATTTCTGCCATGTTCTTTCTTACGCCAATGATCGAACAATGTCATTCATCTTCTCCTTCCTCTGCTTCTTTTGCCGTTTATCTTCCCTTCGATGAAATCCCTTATATCAGTCCCTGGTGTCTCATAATGTGACCCATCCACTTCTTCTGCTGGTTTTATATGGTTGATGTTAATGTTCTGCTCTCTCCAATCCTTTGCAATACTTCCTCATTTTTCACTCTTTCTGTCCAACTGATCTTTAGCATTCTCCTCAAAAACCACATCTCTGCACTTTCCAACCTCCTGATATCCTCCTTTTTCAGTGTCCATGACTCTGACCCGTACAATAACACACTCCACAAGTCTTAACCATTCTCTTTTTCAACCATGCATTGAGCTTCTTCGTTAACAGTTCTCTTCTCGAATTAAAGGCAACCTTTGCTAGAGCAATCCGTGATCTTATCTCTGATCTGCTATAGCCGTTGCTTGTCAAAATGCTTCCAAGGTAACTGAAGCTTTCAACCTGATCCAGATCTTTACCGTTTAGCTTGATTGTTACATCATCTTTGCCGCTTTTGTTAATCCTCGTCACTTTCGTTTTCTTTATGTTATTTTCATTCCAAACTCTTCAACAACTGCATTCAGATTGTTCATTATTTCCTGTAACCCCTTCTCTGAATCTGCTACCATGGCCTGGTCATCCGCAAATATCACTGCATTTACCAGCTGACCGCCGACCTTCACTCTCTCTTCACAATTATCTAATGAGGTTTTTATCATTGCTTCCGCAAATATATTGAAAAGAGAGGGTGACATCAGGCAACCTTGATGCACCCCTTCTACCAATCACTGCAGGTTCGGATTCTCCATCTTTTGTCCTTATTGTTGCTAATTGTTGCATGTATAATTCTTCATTGATCAGTTTTCTAATGCTCTCCAATCCGCACCAACACTTTTGAGAATTTTCATGAGTTTTTACCAGTTGACCGGATCGAAAGCTTTTTAAAAGTCTACGAACAAAACATTTAACTCCTGATCAATTTCAAATCACTCCAGATCTGACCAAAACTTTTCTAAATTCAAACTATTTGAACATGCTTGATGTGTTTTTCTGCTACGAAATAATCGTAGCTGAATAGATCCATCCATAGAAACGGCAGTCACAATTAAGTAAAAATTTTCTACAAAACAAGAAAAATAAATTTCAATACTATGTGATATTTAGGTATTACAGAAAGAAAAACTAAGTAGTTGATCGAAACTTATAGAAAATGTTTTCTTTAATTTTTCGAAACCTTTAGAAATGACATTTGAGGCTTTTCAAAATGAATTCTTCTGTCTTCCTAAGTTTTAACTCTACTCAACATGGATCGCATTTGCAATACTTTGCAAGCGGCACTTGTTGTGCATCAACTTCTTTAATTATTGTTTTGTTGCAAACATCCAATCCCAGTTTGAGCCAATTTTGCATCTAACCCGTTGCTCACCCTCAAAACAATTTTCGGCTGTCACTGTTTTAAAAAATCCAACATGCCAACTTATCATGCTAACAAATCATTTGCAAAAGCTTAACCATGCTTCCCCTGACCAAATAGCACGTTCCACCAGGGGCTACATAATGATTTCATTCTTGCTTTCATCATATTGTGGTAAAAATCCTTTGGAAAGATATGTTGGCATGTTTTTAAAACAATTATAAAATATAGTTAAATAAAATAAAGTTTTTAAAACAATGCATACACAGTTGTTAAAGTATTTCTTTTCGGGGCGATAAATAGCCTTGATTATACAAGGTTGAAGTTTGTTTTAGTTTACAGGCCTCCCAGCATCTGTTTGTGATTTTTTTAGCAATTTAGGACTTTTCAAAGCCAAATTTTAGGATTTTCTAGGACTCAGCAATAAATATCCAGGACTATTTAGGATTTCTTATTTAACCAAAAAACTTTTTGGTACGTTAAAATTTGAAGACATCACGAAATAGCTGGAAACATTGCATAGCAGAAACTCTGAAAAGCGTGGAACGAAAAGAACACAAATATACAATGTTTCAGCTATAAAGTTCCTAGGGGGGGCTGTACCCACCAACCTTTTATCCATCATCACATAAAGAACTTTTGTGGGGAAAAAGAAGAATTTTGTTCGCAACAATTTTGCAAAAACTGTTAAGTATTAACATGTCTGTGGCAGTTCAACTTTTAAAGTATGGCATTGAGGATTGAATTTTGAAATATAGAAACGCATAAAAGCATTCAGCCAAGAACTCACATATCAAATATTTTGACGATTTTGATGCAAAGAGAGTAGCAAAGCTTGCAGAACAGACACGGCTGAAGGAAACCACGAAGGAAGCTGGAGACGGAGGAAAGAAAAGAAATCTTGAAAAGATAAAAAGAGAAATAAAATTCAAATATTCTAGAAACAGGTAGACATTAAGCGGCTTCACGGAAAGGTTTGAAAAGGAAGAGCGACCTTGATTAGAGAATAGGACAATTAGAGGATGAAAGAAGGAAATTGAAGACCGTAGGATGTTTTGTATCATTGATCTCGATAAGATTTTGAAAAATGACATCTTTCTTGTCTATTTCCACAGTACTGTGGAAATAGCCAATGATAACTCAATGATAAAAAATTTAAAACTGCCAATGGTAACTCCAATTATTGATAAATTTTGGAAAATTTAGGATTCTTTGTCAAATTTTAAGTATATTTGTAGGTTTTCGACAAAAATGGCTAAATTTTAGGAATTAAGGACGGGTTGGGAGGCCGGAATTTAAAACAAACGACTTGCGTAATAACAAAGCAAGTTTTAAACTTTCTTACAAATTAACTGAAGTTCTAATTTGAAATTAATTTAAGGACTGCCCTTCTGTTGACTTCTGCTGAACGAATATTCTACTCTCAACACAGCATACACCAAACTATGGTTGTTTGTTGCAGGCGAAAGAGTTGAATTGAATACGTTTCTACACCTGCATAACAAAAACATGTTTCGGACATACTAACGTAGCTAACAACGTCCTATAGAGTTTGAAACAAAACACTGTTTACACTGTTTGACAGTTGATCTTCGTTCACCCTCGCAAGAAAGGCAAGTTTCTATATTGTCAATTTCATCAGCTCTTCGTGTTTTTCATCAGAGAATACTCTATTACTATTCATCATCGCGATCTTTAAATTGATAGGAAACTCATCATTTACAAAACGTTCCAACTAATCCACACTGACTTTAAGTTTACGGCCTAAGCGTAGCGCACAGGAATCTTTTGTCCGAATTGCATAGAAGGGCAGGTCCGCTAAAACCTTTAACGGGATTACATTCATAGCAGCATATTAATTCGAGGAAGCCCGATTAAACACGTTTTCTGTTAGGAATGCTCTACACTGAACGGCAAAGCTGTCTTTTTCTCCCAAAAAATGTTTTCAGGGAGAATTTTGATTTGCACAGTCAGGTAAGGGATTGGTTTCAAGTGTTCATAAAAGCAATCTGGTTTGGTATGGCTACAACGGATTGTCCCCATGAAGTGACCATATGTTATTTGTCCATTGTAATTATCACCAGCCATGCTAGGAAACTCAGCTAAACTTGATATTTTTGAACCCTCAAACATCAGTTGGACCAGTGTGAGCGACATTCTTTTGGACATAGGGATGAAAACTGGGAAAATCCTTGCTTAATATTCTATTCTAATCTAATCTAATCGTTTTAAGGAATATTTGTGAGGTCAGCTAATATCTGGATTCTTATGATAAGTTGTTCTCAACTTTACCAGCCTTGCATTGGTGCTGAATTTGTAACTATATCTCTAGAAATGAACTGACATATTTGTTACCCAACAAAGTGATTCTAAATTTTATTCAGGTTTCTATAGTCATACAATCTCTTAAGAGAGGTTAGTAGTGGTAAGTAGTGGTAAGTCCCCATAGTGGTAAGTGGGTTAGTCTTAATAATAGAAAGACGATAATCAGGGGCGGCTGGGATTAGAAAAGTATTGGTATTAGCCTCAGAAATTAAGACATAAGAAGGTCCACCCGCAAGGTCCTGAAACTATTTAACAGGGGTGGAGCTTATATGTTTTTATTTAAGAAGGTGGGCAAAATGACCTTTTCGAAATGATGGTTTAAAATAGCTTTTGGCAATACCATATCTTACAAAATTATTTGAAGGCACTGGCCCCCGTTGTCTCCCCCAGACACTGATGACCCTGTGGTAATGTAGTTCATCCTACTAGTTTTGGGTGAAGGATCGGTCCTATGAAATACAAATGAATTATGGCTGGGGCAGATTACTCGAGCGAAATCATGTTTTGATACAGCGGTTTGCTGCCCAGTTATGGAGCCCCAAGGTATAGCCCATTAATTCTAATACCATGAGGCTTTTGGCCCGTGAATGAGATTCTAATATGATAAAGCGAGCGATTTACTTTAGAGTAATGCAGCACAAAAATGTAAGATGTATCATTTGATTTGAGAAACCGGGAGAAATAATGTGAGAATGTTGCCTGTGACTCTACGGTCATATAGAATCAATTTAGCTTGAACAAATTATTTCATGACTGTTGCTCTTTATATTCAGTGTCTAAATTTTGTCAATCAAATTACCCATCCAAAGGCATTGCTAGCAAAAGTACAGCTACATTTTGTAAATTCATAAAGTTAATTTCCAGAAATATTTTTTCTATAAGCTGAGGCCTTAGAATAGAGCTGGGTTCTGTCCACCATCCCTTCCACTGACAGTGGCCCTCATAGTATTAGAAATGAAAAAATAATACCTTACTGCTGTTCACCCATTCTTCTATCATGGCTCAACAAGAGAAATTTACGTCATGCAGACCACAATGTTGATGTAATCTTTCGTTTAACCTCAAGACTATCCTACTGCATTGATACCTGGATGATATCAAAACTCAAAACATTCAAAACATTTCATTCACAGCAATAATTAACTACTACATTTCTATTTAATACTTGAATCACAAATAACAATTATTTTTTACAAAAAAGAAAAACTACAAACAGTAGATAGTTCAAAGTTTGGTATGTTTGCTGTCGGACATATGAAAAGAACTCACAAGGAGCTATCTAGGTCATATGCCCGATTGGACGTTTATAGGTGTAGGTGATCGATTTCAAAAGAAGAATGTGAATGAAAAATAAAAAGGAGGAATATCAAGATAATATAGGGTTAGTATAATGAGATATGTTAATTGGTTATACTAAAAACACAATAGTGAGATGCATGGTGGTAATATATGTTTAATGATAATGTTCATAATTGGGTTCAAATAAGTATATCAATTCGACTTTAAGAAATAACTTTTCAGGTTTTTGATGAAGGATGACTTATTCGGTAACTTTTTAATTTGCAATGGCAGGGAATTCCAAATTTTGACTCCTTCATATACAATTGACTTTTGTTTGTAATTTGTCAAGACCAAAGGGAAAGAGAAGTTGTCATTTGAAGACTGTCTTGTTTCATGCTGATGACGTATATTTGTTTTAATGAACAGGTTGTTGAATAGGTCATTACCGTTTTCATGATAAATATCAAACATGAATTTAGCAACTTCAAGTTTATACATGTTATCAAAGTTGAGAAGATATGATTTATATCAAGCTTGACAATATTCTAAAGCGATTTTGATTTTACCAAAAACATCATTTTGCTTAGAGACCCCTATTCCCATGTAATTTTCTGCAGAACAAACACAATTCTTAATTTAATGACAGTTTTGAACCAAAATTTTGTTCAATTATGTCATAGCAGTTCCAACAAGATTTGCACAGATTTTGCAAACAGCTTTTGATCTGTTCATTATGAGTGCCCTGGCTTATTTGCTTGAGCTATTTCTTAGGAAATGCCCGTTAATGGATGCAAAAAGAAATTTAAAGTCTGAAATTATTTATTAGAGCACCTTCAGACAGCATATTTATTCATTTTTAGATGGCAATTCATTTATTGATTTCCTTTACCTGGAGCCATTGCTGGCACAAGTTAAATTATGCCAGCACCAGGCTCCTGGTTTTTAAGTCATGAACCTTTGAACCCAGACATTATCAGTATATATTCTTACACAAATTAGCTTATACAGTTGTGGCTGTGAAAAAGGAAAGAACTAAGCCCTCTCTTAAGAGATTATATGACTATAGAAACCTAAATAAAATTTAGAATCACTTTGTTGGGTAACAAATATGTCAGTTCATTTCTAGAGATATAGTAACAAATACAGCACCAATGCAAGGCTGGTAAAGTTGAGAACAAATTATCATAAGAATCCAGATATCAGCTGACCTCACAAATATTCCTTAAAACAGGCATCCAAACTCAGAAATTTTTTTTAACCTTATTCACAACAAATGTTCAAATCAGCAAGTTTTCATTGTATTGAATTGAATTGTATTGAAGACAGAAACTACACAGAAAAGATGTGTTTTCAAAAGATTCTGCTCTGAAAAATGCTTTCTTATTTTTGTGTTTTTGTTTACAGATTAAAAGTTTTTTATTGTGTAACTGATAAATTTAAATGCTTAAAACCGATTATTGTCATTCGTAAACAATAAACTACTTTCTGTTTGAAACAAAACACTTTTTTTACTAATTATTAAAGGACATATTGATTGTACCATATGACACAACAAGAGTGCTGACAGACATATGACATGTGTTTCATTAAAACATTTCAAAAGTCAACATGTAGGTAGATGTTCCCAAATTTCCTTCATATATTTCACATTATTTCGTATATCACAAACAAAAGGAATCAATTTGTTGATAACTAAAGCAAAATAACATTTTAGTAGGACTAAATTGCTCTTTGGCAAGATTTGCTTGGCACATACTCCAAACACCTCATATCAGGGAGGTGTTAGAGAATCAGAAAAAATTTTGAGTAAAGAATCTAAAAGTATAAAGGACTTTTTAAAGAACAGAGCAGATCAAAGCTTCATTGAAATCATCATTAAGCAATAAACAGGAACAGTGTTAAATGATGCAGAGATTCCGTATTTATTCAGTTGTGAGACACAATAAAAAAATGTAAGAAATTGCGGTGGCGCTTTGCTGCTCTCGAGACATGTCCTGGGGCTTAAGGCTGGGGTCAAACCCGTTTGTATAGCTTTATATTTTTTATGATTTTATGAGTTTGAACTCTCAGTATTGCTCGAATGTATGCAAGAATACGAAGTACGTAAAACCGAAGGAACTCTCACGAAATTGCAGAAGATCACTCTTGAACGTTGAAACTCTCTATTCTACCAAAGACAAAGACAAAGTGAACAGACAGACAAGTAACATTTATCGTATTACATTTTTGTCATATATATACATATTTATATACTCATTTGTTCCTTATTCGATATTTATATACAGTCCTCTTATAACAATTTTTCGTACCTAATCTAACTCTGCTACCCTAGGTGGAAATACCAAAAGAATTTCCCCACCTAGGCCTGATATTGAACCTAAGCAGGGATAATATTCTAAATGGTCTTAACCTTCGCCGGATTTATGTTATTGATTTATCTATTTGAGTTTAAATGTTTATGGGGATGTATATAGGTTCGTAGCCCACAATGTCTCTTGATAGCGGCAGCGCCAACGCAATTTCTTACAAAAAATGCAAGCCACCATTGATTATAAGCTGCACCCACAAATCTATGCAGAGCTATTTGGTTTGAAAGGCTGCAGCCCCCTCAGCCACTGTGTCTCATGTGCCTATTGCTTGCTTGATATTTAACCTTGTCAACAGGAACGGATCTAGTAGCGGCGGGGTAGGGGGGTAGGGGGTGTGACACCCCCAATATTTCCGTGTCCTTCGGTAAATTTTGTCTCATTCGGTAAAATTCATTTGTTGATAGTCAGCAGTAACAAAGTAACGCCAAGACTTTACTTTATTTATTTTCTTATCAGTATTTATCTTCTTATCAGTAGCGTAGTGGTGTAGGGGGAGAAATTTATCTGAAATGTATTTTAAGCTAATCTCAAGGGCATCGTCGCAAAATTTTTCGCTTGCTTCGCTCGCAGAAGACCCTCCTCTATATGTCTGTTCAAGAACTTCCCTGGTTTTTTGGTTTGCAAACGTTTTTTGGTTCACGTTCTTGAGACATTCCTGATTAAATAGAATCCAAAATTCTACAGCAGTCCAATCTTTAAAGAAAGCTGGAATCTGAAATGCTTGTCGTGGGTTTTGCTCCAAGGAGAATGGACTCGGTTTAAAACTTTTGAATACTATTTATTATTTTTAGATATTTGATTACAACTTTGGAAAACCACTTTTTACAAGTAGTGCTTCCTCGCCTTACAGAATTCAGGATATAAAGGTTAGAGGAATTGTGAAGGAACTTGACAATTGTAGAATAGGGTCAGCCACAAAACGCTACATATGACGTTGTATAAAGGAAAATTGCAACGTAAAAATACCATAGCTTTTCCTAACGCATATAAAATGAGTGTTTTCCCAAATTCTTAGGGGTCCTGTCAGGAAAAATTTTCTCCTCTTTGCCCAACCCATCTTCCAACCCTGGCTAGGTCACTGTTTCTTATCGTCTTTACTGTAAAGTTTAAAGCCCAATTTTAAAAACGGACGTTTCCATCATTTTCTAGTGACCTTAAGAGTGTGGCATCAAAATTGGTGTCTAGCACCCCTACACCCCCTAATCATTGTTGCTTAAATCTGCCCCTGCTTCTCAAGCACCAACCGCTGATAACGCCAACCGCTGAAAAATTTCTAAGGAAAAAGAGTCATGCTTATAGAAGTTTTTATAAGAATGGGCAATTATAAGAATGGGCAATTATAAGAATGGGCAATTATAAGAATGGGCAATTATAAGAATGGGCAATTATAAGAATGGGCAATTACAAGAATGGGCAACCAGACGACAAGGTCGAGGGGGTAGAAAATATGATATCAGGAAGGTTCAAGAATGATCGAGGGTGCAAAACAGAAGCACCTTCTTAAGCAACAGCGTGAGCTAAGGAACCCCTAACAAAACGGATTGGTCGTTGATCAGTACCGTTCTTTACAAGACCGAAATTCAAAAAATACCACCAGTTTTAGAGAATGAGCAAATTGTGACCGATTTTTCTGAAAGCACCGTTTTTTCATACTTCAGTGTACGACGATTGACACAAGCAGTGTAATTCCAGAACATAACCCCTTTACTCTGTTAGACAGGGTTTTTATGCCAAACATTTGTCATAACATTTTATTTATTTTTATTTCAACAGGTAACGACATGTTCAATAACAGTATCAGCAGCAACAACAACAACAACAAAACAAGCAGTGAACTTGTAAGAGTGACGGCAGCCTCTGCCATCGGTATTACCTCCGCTGCATCAACGTCAAATGTTGTTAGCACTCCGTGCATTAACCTTATTGTTGAAAAACACGTCTGGTCGAAGGAACAAGCTGAAATGCTTTTGGATTTGTACGATGAGAACAGAGACAAGTTTAAAAATCCAGCTGTTAGAAAAATCGGAATTTGGGGAGACATTGCAACAGAAATAAATACTAAATTTGGCACAGAATTTTCTGCAGAGCAATGCCATCAAAAGTTGAGAAACTTTAAAAACGATTTTCAAAAAGTAATGATGTTGGAGAAAAAAGATTGTCGGCATTTTGAGAGACTACATAGGATCTTCTTACAAAGTGCAGTGAAGCCTTCGCAAAGTCCCGCGGCATTGAAGCGCAAGCTGAGTCAACTAGCAGGACCTAAAAATGGTGGAACAAACATACCTTCTGAGAAAAAACGTAGATTAAGTTTGCCAGACTTTAGATCTAGGAGTTTAGCTAGAAATAATCGAACACATGTTCAGAGAACTGCAAATAAAAAAACGGGCATGCCTACAAACACAAATGAACTCCAGTCGCGTCCTCAGCCAAACGACTACGATTACATCATTGGGAAGCAAGGCACAGGTACGTTTTCTTACCGCAATTCCAACTTCAGTGTCAGAACAGAAGCCTCGCGGAACTTTATTCCCACTGGACAACAAGGAATATATGTCACTCCATCAGCTATAGACAAAACTGCAAAATTGGTTGATGATGTGGAAACCTCTTTGTCATACTCAGTGCCAACTATGATAGTTTCTTCAGCCAATGGAGTATATAGTGCGGTGCATACAACTGCAGAAGTTTATCGTGCCAAAGAAGCTAACAAAGATTCTGATAAAATAATGAATGTATCGCATATAATACCAGAAATTGAAACAAATGGGCTTCCAGTTCCAATGTACTACTTTAGTAGCAAGGGACTTCGGTGTTCAATTGATGACCCTCGTGGCAGCGAAAAGGTCACAAATGCGTTACCATCAGGCAGCAGCACTGTCGAACTGCAACAACCCCAATTATTAACGAGCGAAGGTAACTTTGCAACTCCAACTAGTAGTAACGAGAAATCAGCACTTGGGTTTATCAGGGGTTTATTCGATAACAAGAAGAATAGGGAGGCTTCAAAGCAAGCTACAAACAGCCAAGAGGCTGTGGTAAAAGTGGCTGGCCCAGCCGATAACGAAAGAGCGAGCGAGGAAGACAAGGTTGGCAATGGGTGCGGCAGGACGATCATCGACCTGACTGATGGACAGAGTAATGACAGTATAACACAGCTTTTCGATGCAGTAAACAAATGGCGTGTCGAGGCACAGGAAATGGAGAAGGCCAGGATACAGAGGGAAATCGATGCTGAAAGACGGACAGATGAAAGACACAGGGAGAGTCTGCTCATGACGGCGCGATTCATTGAGTTGTTTGAGAAATTGGTGTCAAAAGTAAGCTCTTCTGTTGATTAATCATTGACTTCTCGGGTGACGATTTTTTACTTTCAGCTAATACGGAGACATCCTGCTGTACGTGATCCAAAATGAGATTATTGTATATTGGTAGTCTAACATTGTTTGAAAGTTCGTAGCATAAACGTTTAAAACTTATTTTGTTCGATTTTCTATCAGTTTTTCATTCTTCAAGTATCAATTTCTCTATGATGGCGATGTACGGCCTCTGTTGCATCTTGCGTGATTTATGCTGTTACAGGGCATTTAATTTTTTTTAAACTGGGCGTTTTTAAAAACAGTTAAATTGCAGCTAATCGATGTCTTCTAAATGAAAAATTGAAAGAAAAGTTACGAAGTTTCGTACTATTAATTAGAAATTATTCTAAAAGAATTGTTACAGATAAAAATCTTATAAAATTGTGATACAATATTAACATAAAATCACGAAGATTTATGAAATTTGTACTTTATGAAAAGGGTGATATCAAGGGACTGTTTAATGTCATTTGAGTGTCCATACCATCAAACTGTCCGGGCTCAGGCATTTTTGAAATAGTTTTGTTTCTTAGATGACAAAGGGGTCTTTTGTCAACAAAAATTTCCGTTATAAAGTTGTTAATGATTTTCGATTTAATTTTGCATTCTCTGTAATCATTAAGAACTGGAGACGTTTGAGGAGAGAACCATCTCTAGTCAAAAGTGCATCATAATATCTATTCCTGCGGTATTAATCATGGAAATGTATGCAATCGTTTGAAAAAAGAAAAACTCTTATAATTTCAGAACGGTTACGAAATAACTGTATAAAGCTAACTGGTTAAAAGTAAATCAGTAGGACTTGAAGACTAATAAAATACAGGGATTATGGATCTTAACAAATGCAAAGAGCTTTTGGATTGACAGAATCTCTACCTACTATGATTCGAAGCTTGCGCTGCCTTGTATTTCTCGCTTTCTCGTTCAATACATCCATTGAACCAGGTTCTTTCCTGCACCAGGAAACGGCTAGAGCTTTGCCTGTTGTCCCAGGGCTCTTTGAAAAACTTGTAACTAACCAATTGTACAACACGCGTGAAGGTGGTAGTAAATATTTTTATCGTCACTAAATTGAAACGGTTTTAGCGAAATCAAATATAGATTCCAAAGTTGTATAAAAGTCACGCATGTGTAGGCCGCTTCACTTTTGACTGACAATCCCTTTGAATGGAATTATTCTTCAAATTGAAACTACTTTTAACATGCATGCACTAATGCCCTAATAAAATATGTCTTCTTTTTGCAATAAAATTCAGGTTACTAAATTTTCATTAGCAGTGAAACATTTATCCCTTATCACAGTAAGAGCCTTCATCTTTCATTACCCGCAATTCTCCTTCACCTTTTGTCTTAAAAAACTCATATCTAGAATGTCTCCTTTGAAGTTGCTGTGTTTACTGCCGACTCTGCAGATGTAAACTGCGACAAGCGAAACGCGTATGCGTCTCAGCCTATGCAGAAACGCTTGTCAATAAAGTAACGCATATGACACCGGTTCAAAAATTTCCAAAAACCACTTTGCTAGATTCGGGGTGGAATATTCTCGTGGGCCTAGTCCTATCGTAAACGTGACGAAAATTCCATAATCGCTGGACGTGCAAAAGCATCTTTTCATTGAAGTTTAGGAGTCTGTTTACATCATAACAAAAAACCTGGAAAGGCGGTAAGGGAAGCAAAAGCATACGATACAAGTTGTATAATGTAGTAAGGGAGGCAATACCAAATAATGCAAGGTAATACAGTTATTTAGGTAGGTAAGAGCGTCTGATCAGGGTCCGAAAAACGGCAAGGGAAGCAAAAACGTACTATACGAGTTTAAATGTATTTGAAGGTATATTTATCATTTAATGTGTAAGTCTTCTTCACAGCGCCTTGAATCCACCTAGCCTTGGCTGAGGTAGCTACCATATTGAATGAGGTAGAGCCTCATATTTTGATCTTATTTCTTAATGTTTTTATGATATTTCAGAGATTAACAGAGAACCGGCTGTAGATCTCACTCCTATAGCAAATAAAATATGTATTTCTAAATATTTGTTTGCCACAAAGCAAATAACAAGCCAGCATTGTGGCGAATAACAATCACTCACGCCACAAGAGCAAGGAATACCCTAGCCCAAATGAGTTCTTGATAAATAAACATGCCAAATTTCAGGCATACATACATACATACAAACATACATACCGACATACATACATACATACGTACTGAAATAAGTGTCAATATATGTTGGGAAATAAATTAGGTAAAAGCCAATCTGTCAGTTAAAATAAACATAATCTAAAAGAAAATATAGTCACTCTTTCTACTTGACGCTGACAAGCAGCAATGTTCCTTTTCGTATGTTATTTCATTCATTTCATTTCATTTCAAATGTTTAAGGAGGGTAGCCATTTAGCAATGCTGATTTTCAAGGGGCCCTCCACTTAAAATACTTACATAAATTCTTATAAAAAACAAATTATCCTAATTACAATTCAATATTTACAATTTAAAATAAATCCTATTTTAACTTGAGTTTAATTTTACTACAAATAATAACAAAAGGCGAAATGGTAATTTCCAATATACAATTTACAATTACGCCTAGTTACAATTTCGCAAGATTTTGTTGGAGGTTGGTCAAGGAAGATGCCTGTTCACACTCAGCTGAAAGGCCATTCCAAGACCTAGCACCCCTAAACGAGAAGCATTTCTGTCCATTTTTTGAGTTTGTTTTGTAGCCTTAGGTCAGTTGATGTATTTCTAAGATTCCTAGAATTTAACTTGGATTTATCTGTGAAAAGATCACACATGTATTGTGGAGCCAGTCCATGAATCGATTTGAAGACCATGATATTTGACTCATTAGCGATTAGCTCGTCTATGGTCCTCCAGCCCAGCTCCTCTATGAGTGGTTGGCTCGGTGCCTCAAAACTGATGCCAGATACAATACGAGTGGCCCGGTTTTGTAGTTTTAGAAAGCGTTTTATTTCGGTAAAACCACAACAGCCCCATATCAAACAACAATAGCGAAAGTGTGGCTCCACAATACTTGTGTACATAGTCTTCAGAGTTTCTTTTGGCAGAAAGGAATTTGCATGCTTCAAAAAGCCAATTCCTCTGGAGACCTTGGAAGAAATTGTTTTAATGTGTTCCTTCCAATCTAATGTGTTATCGATCTGTTTTCCAAGATATTTGGTTTTTTTGGACAATATCCATCTCATTGTTCTGAATTTTTAGCTTTAAAGATTCGTCTTCATTCTTTAGTGATTTATGCTTAGGTTTGGTGGAAATAAGCAGGGCATGTGTTTTCATTACATTCAGTAAAAATTTGTTGCCCCTGAGCCATTTTTCAACGTGTGCAAAGTCATTATTGATGGCCTCATTCAGCTGAGTGATATCATGCGATTGATGGCAAAGACTCGTGTCATCTGCATACATGGACATATTTGTTTTTTGGACAGCTTGTCGGAGGTCGTTTATTTAAATGAGGAAAATAAGGGTCCAAGATATGAGCCTTGGGATACACCAACATTTATTTCCATAATTGATGAATCAACACCGTTTACCCTAGAATATTGCTTTCGGTTGTAAAGGTATGATTTAAACCATTCTAACGGCTGTTGCTGAATACCAAAAAACTTTAGTATGCCATGGTCCACCATGTCAAATGCCTTTTTAGGGCAATAAAAACTAATCCCACTAGCTTTCCCAAATCTAGTCCTTTATACCAGTCATCAGTGTTTTTAAGCAAACATGTTACGGTAGAGTGAAGTTTACGAAAGCCAGACTATTTTTGGGATAAATATCCATTATCACTCATGTGCTGGTACAATTGCTTAGTCACAAGTCTTTCGAAGAGCCTTGAGATGACAGGTAAAACTGATATAGGGCGATATTTAGACTTATCAGTTTTGTCCCCTTCTTTAAAAATTGGGGTAACTCTGGCCAATTTCCATGAATCTGGAAAAGTGTTGGTTTCAAGTGATGTCTTGAGCAAACAGGCCAAAGCATTCTCAATGTAAGGTAAGGCCAGTTTTAGAAAAAAGCAGAATGCCCGAATCTTTGATACAATCAAAATTGCTAGATTTTGATCTTTTGTTCAGGAGTTCATTAATTGTTTTCCAAGTTTCCTTCATGTTTTCTTTATATTCAGAAATTTTTGCAGCAAAATGTTGCTTTTTAAGCTGGATATTAAGGGAATTAACTTCATTAGGGAATAATATTAGCTGATTTACTTTTAAGAGCAGCTTTTTTCAATCTATCCCTGTTAATCATCAGACCGTTAAGGTGTTTGTCAATGTATAATTCAATGTTCTTGTAAGGTGTTATTTCAAACAGTATTTGGACTCAGTCTATTCATACATGCAGGGCAATCCCACTTCAAAAAACCTAAAGTTCTTTGTTTTTCAAATTCTAGATACTCTTCACCATGTACATTTCCACATTTTATGTGACACCTCAAGCTGCAACAGCTCTTGAACAAACACTTCTAGGATTCTTTACTGGACCTGAATTTACTTCCACATCACCCGATAATATTAGCAACACTGAAGAGTCTTTTAATAACTGGAATGTGTTTGACCCCTTTCTTCTGTCATGGAAGATGCGTGTTTTGCAATACTTGAACTTTGACCTTTGCTTAGGCCCATTACCTCCACGATATCGGTTTAGGTCAGTGATGAATATTGCAGCAGGAAATCGACACTCGTTATGTTGTAGTAAATTTAACTTGTCAATGTGTCCTTGATGCTGTTGTGCTTTCAGTAAGCTATCAAAATTATGCAGTAAGACAAAATATATTGCAAAGCCAACAAACGTGAAGCAGTAAAGCATGGAGGGATGTCTGTCAGCCATACTGTCTTTGTTGTGGGTGTGTTGTGAAAGACAATGACCTTAACCTTTCTTTATCTTACTACAATAGAATGCGTGCTATTGAGTTTGCCAATGAGTTTGTTCCTTTTGTGTATGTTACCTTGTTTACGTTGATTTGAGTTGAGACTAATTTTTGTTGAATAAAGCCACAAATGTGCTTATGTTAGATTTTGGTTTTCCTCAGTTTACTTCTCTCTCATTACAATTTATTCAACAAAATTTAATGGATAAAATACTGCGACCAGAACGTTTTAACGCCGATCCAAGCGACTCGGGAGCTACGAAATCATGGGTTCATTGGAAGCGAATTTTTGAAAATTTTCTCGCTGTGCTAGGGGAAGCAGATATTGACAAGTTTGTGAATTCACCTACAGTTTATGAATACATAGAAGAATGTACCACCTACGGATCAGCGATCGAAACGCTTCAAAATATTTACGTAAAACCAACTAACGAAATTTACGCCCGACACGTACTTGCAACTCGACGGCAGCAGGCTGGCGAAACTCTAGATGAGTATTTACAGGCTCTCAAAGTGTTAAGCAAGGAATGTAACTTTCAATCTATCAATGCTGCAAAGTACTGCGAAGAATACATTCGAGATGCATTCATTACGGGCTTAAATTCAAACCAAATTCGTCAGAGACTATTAGAAAATAAAACTCTGGATCTAAAGACAATGTTTGATCAAGCTCAAGCTTTGGAATCAGCGATGCGAAGTTCAGAAAGCTATTCAGCTCCTCAGAAACGTGATCTGTCAATTTCACTGGTTACCAATTGGATTCGTACCAAGCTTTCATTTGCACTACTTCGAAGTGCCATACTGTGCATACGCGGTTCCAGAAATAGGCAAACAAAAGTTCAAGTGGACGCAGCCAACATAGAAATTGTACAAACAATATCCCGGATTGATTAGTTAAAATTGTTGGGAAAAATGAAAAGATTCAAGTTTTTCAAGTTTTGTTCTAAACATGTGTGAACCGGCGGCCTTTCGGTATATAAACAGCGCCAAATGTTGAATCATTGATGAGAATTTATTTGTTCAAAAAATTCAGCTCCTCAGCCATTCAATGCAGCAATTCCATTCTTCGAAACAACTACTCAGCATGCATCCATGACCGACTTAACACAAACAGCCCCAACATTGGCTGCAACTAATGCAAAATGCTTATTCTGTGGGAATGCTAAACATCAACGTTCCAAGTGCCCAGCTCGAGATTCTATCTGTTATAAATGTCAGAAAAAGGGACACTTTGCGAAAGTCTGCAGAGGAAAACCCGTAAAGACTGATGAAGTTTCGGCTGCACTATGGTCACCTACCCTAGCTACTGTTGGAGCTCCTGAAACACTACAAAAGTCAACTGCTACAGGGGTTGTGAACTCTGACTGGAGTGTCCAAGCCCTCTTTGATAGTGGGAGCAGTGAGAGCTACATACACTCAAGCTTAGTGCAAGTTGCTGCTATATCTGTCAGTCCTTCAACTAGCACAGTCTCAATGGCTACAACCTCATTGCAGACAAAGACTGAGGGGTTCTGTACGGTCACACTTAATTACCAAGGACACACATATAAGGATTTTCGTCTGTCGGTCATGCCAGGACTATGCTCGGATCTTATTCTGGGACTCGATTTCCAATCTCAACATGACAGTGTCACATTCAACTACGGTGGCACAAAACCTCCTTTGTCCGTTTGTAGCTTTACTATGCTAAATATTGAGCCACCTTCACCATTTACAAGTCTGACATCTGATTGCCATCCTATTGCCACAAAGTCCAGACGCTACTGTAAAGAAGATTTAATATTCATTAGCGATGAAGTGCAGAGACTACTTAAAGAAGGCATCATAGAGCCTAGCCAGTCTCCATGGCGCGCACAAGTTGTAGTTACAAAAGATGAGAACCACAAAAAACGTCTAGCCATCGACTACTCTCAGACGATCAATCGATTTACACAGTTGGACGCTTTTCCGTTACCCAGAATCAATGATACAGTCAACGAAATTTCACAGTACCGAGTCTTCAGTATGTTGGAAATACCCCAACCTTGCGAGTTCACTCGTATAAAATAGCGAAACTTTAGCGATGATTCTCTTTTTGCGACTTCACCAAAACTCAACATAACAACTCAACTTGAAACATGATACCCTGCTGTTCTAACTACAAACAGTGTGAATATAGAATGCGGACCCAAGTCCTCATGGTTAAATGGCTATAATATTTTAAACACTCCCCCCAATCAAGAAGTTAATCTTCTTGATTCAAAACCCGAGTTTGTAGTTGACTCTGCTTCTTGTCGAATGACAGCATGATGGGGTATGTAGTGGGTGGCTGTTACCCCTGTTTCTTTCTTGGGAGCCTTTTCCACAATTCCCGCCTTTATCTGCTCTTGTATGATGCCATCATAAGCTTCTAACTGCTCCGGGACTCTAAATAATCTTTTCAGCTGAGAACGTAGCCGCTTTTCACATAGCTTCTTGTTGTCTGGTAATGAGGCTTTGGCTGTTGCTGACTTCCAAGGTAGATTTACTACATAACGTCTACCGTTGAACTTGACTGTATCTTTGAACTCCACGTGCACTGGATCACCTTCTCGGATCCCGACAGTCTCTAAGTCCCATAGCCTGTCTACTTCTGTAGCTATCTCTGGCCTGTTCTCCATACAAAACAACAATTTACTTTCTTGATCATCAGTTTTTGTTCCTTGATAAGTTGGTCCTAACAAAGTCCATCCTAATTTGCTACATCTCTTGGTACTTTACCCATCAACTCTGGGACAACAGCTACCGAGTAGTGCTCTCCTGGAACTCCTAATACCGACAGCGCCTTGTAGAGTCTACATCATCATAAAATTTCCTCAATTTTTTCACATCTCTTGCATTTGAAACTCCTTGTGTCGCCTTTAAAGCTGCCATATGGGCTTCCTTCAACAATCCTGTCTGTCCATATTTTTCTTTGAGGATTGCTATTGCTGGTTTGTAATTGTCCCCAATTATTGACAAATTGGCGATCGTCGTGCTCGCTGGCCCATCTAAACATGCCTTCAAGTATGACATTTTGTGTACATCCGAGTAGCCTGGATTGTCATGGACATTTCTTTCGAAATTATCCCAGAACTCTAACAATTTCATTGGGTCCCCATTAAAGCGTTTAAGCTCCAATCTCGGCAGTTTCACCATATTTTGGACCCCAAAATTAACTGCATTCTCACGTTCCCGCATATTTCTTGGGAGAGGGTTGAATCTTGTTTGAGGTTGCATTCTGCTTGCTGACTGTCCGATAGGTCCTGGTTGTCCACTTTTCGTTCTAAACTGTCCAAAGGCGCTGAACTGTCCTAGGCTGCTCCCCCCATCTTTGCGCACCAATGTCGGCCTTTTCTCCAAAATTCTCCAAATTACTTGCCCTTGCGCCTTCACTTGAAAGCTCCACTGGTGGGAAATTTGAAAATAGAAAGCCCGGTGACATATCTCCCTGTCTTGTTCCGGGGTCTTCCCTTTGGGCTCTCGTTGAACCCCCAATTCCGGTTACAATTCCCCTTTCAAATTGTTTCTTTTCAGTTTCTGCGGCCTTGTTCAAAGCCACTTGTACTTTGGCAGCGTATGCCCTGCTTCGTTTTATTTCTTCCACCAAACACGATCTTAACTTCAACTTTCGCATTACCGCTTGTATCTTAACGTCGAGGTCTTTAATCTCGGTTAAACTTGGTTCTATCACGATTTGAAGTTCTTTAACTTCCTTTGAGAGCTCCTGATCGACATTTTCGGTACCATTTAATTCATTTAACCGATAAAGTGCGTCCTCTAAGGCTTCTTTAAATACTTCTCTCTCGTCCTTCAATTCTTCCAGTGCGGCCATTTCGTCCCGCGTCGTCGTTCCTGAGTCGCCGTTCTCAGACATTCTCCTGCTAAAATTTCCACCAAAATTCCACGACCCTGTGTGGGTCCCGTCGGAGGTGCCAGTTGTTGGAAATACCCCAACCTTGCGAGTTCACTCGTATAAAATAGCGAAACTTTAGCGATGAATTCTCTTTTTGTGACTTCACCAAAACTCAACATAACAACTCAACTTGAAACATGATACCCTGCTGTTCTAACTACAAACAGTGTGAATATAAAATGCGGACCCAAGTCCTCATGGTTAAATGGCTATAATATTTTAAACAAGTATAATTGACCTTCAAAGTGCCTACCACCAGATACCTTTAAAAGATGAAGACAAACTTTACACTGCCTTTGAAGCCAAGGGTGGGCTTTATCAATTAACTCCTCCCTTTCGGCGTAACTAACGGCGTGGCATGCTTCCAAAGAGAAATGATGAGATTTGTTCAAAATAATAATTCAGAAGCAGTGTTTCCTTATCTTGACAATATAACTATCTGCGGAAAAGATCAAGCTGATCATGATACAAACCTTGATCTGTTCCTGGAAGCTGCTCGGAAGACTAATCTAAAATTCAATGAAAGCAAGAGTGTCTTCTCAACTCGGCGTCTTCCATAACTGGGATATGTCATCGAGGAAGGTACAATTTGTCCAGATCCAGACCGGCTAACGCCTCTGCTAGAGCTACCTCTCCCACGAAATTCAAGATCTCTGAATAGGTGTCTGGGACTTTTCTCTTATTATTCTCAATGGGTTCCAAATTTCTCTGATAGAATAAAGCCCATAACCAGTCACAAGGGTTTTCCCTTGTCTCAGGAGGCAGAGAAAGCATTTGAAGAAATAAAAACCATCATTGCTAAAGCTGTGGTATCTGCTATAGATAAAACCATTCCTTTTGAAGTGGAGACTTATGCCTCTGATGTCGCTTTAGTAGCTACTCTAAACCAGAACGGTAGACCAGTAGCATTTTTCTCTCGCACCCTAAGGCAGTGAACTAAAACACTTAGCAGTGGAGAAAGAAGCTCAAGCAATTGTCGAGTCCATAAGACACTGGAGACATTTTCTCACAGGTTCTCATTTCACACTTAAAACTGACCAGAAATCAGTTTCCTACATGTTCAACCAGCGTCATAAGGGTAAAATCAAGAATGACAAAATAATGCGCTGGAGAATCGAGCCCAGTTGTTACAGCTTTGACATTGTATATAGGCCTGGTAAACAGAATATTCCTCCAGACACATTTTCCCGAGCTAACTGTGCCACAAGTACAAGTGATTCTCTCTATAAGCTACATGACTCTTCGTCTCATCCCGGTGTGACAAGATTCTGGCATTTCATCCGTACTAAGAACTTGCCATTTTCTCTAGAAGAAGTAAAGAGAACAGTTAACTCTTGCCAAATCTGTTGTGAGTGCAAGCCAAAATTCTTCAGACCAAAGGAAGCTCATCTTATCAAGTCTACCCAACCATTTGAGAGGGTTAACATTGATTTTAAGGGTCCATTGCCCTCAAACAACAAGAACAAGTATATTTGAGTATTCATATCATTGATGAGTATTCAAGATTCCCATTTGTCTTCCCTTGCACAGATGTATCTGCCGCAACCGTTATAAGGTGTCTCACCAAATTGTTTTCTCTCTTTGGGATGCCCGCCTATGTACATTCTGACCGTGGATCATCATTCACGAGTAAAGAGCTACGAGAATTCCTTACAAGCAAAGGTGTAGCTTTGAGTCGTACATCAATTTTTAACCCCACCTGTAATGGACAAGTAGAGAGGAACAATGGACCATCTGGAAAGCAATCACTATGTCACTGAAATCAAAGAATCTTCCAATCGAACACTGGCAATTAGTCCTTCCTGATGTATTGCACTCCGTTCGTTCTCTCCTTTGCACTGCAACGAATGAGATACCTCATGAACGTTTCCTGAGTTTTTCGCGTCGATCTTCTACAGGAAGTTCTATCCCATCATGGTTGGCTGAGAACAGTTCAGTTTATGTAAAGCGCAACGTTCGCCATAGCAATTTTGACCCTCTGGTTGATGAGGTAGATGTTCTTCGTGTTAATCCGCATTATGCACATATCCGGTTTTCTGATGGACGAGAGACAACAGTATCCACTAAAATTCTTGCACCTCGAGGTGAAACCCCATCAAAATCGCCAGAATCACTAGTCAGTGAGCCAGAATCACCCAGTCATGCATCAGCTGACCCAACCCAAGAACATGTAACCAAAGTTGTTGAACCTGCGTCATCTTCAAATGCTAAAGAACAGTCTCCTGTACCACTTAGACGGTCACAACGTGAACGGCGTCCTGTGAATAGGCTTGGTCCATAGACAGGGGTGAATGTTGTGAAAGACAATGACCTTAACCTTTCTTTATCTTACTACAATAGAATGCGTGCTATTGAGTTCGCCAATGAGTTTGTTCCTTTTGTGTATTTTACCTTGTTTACGTTGATTTGAGTTGAGACTAATTTTTGTTGAATAAAGCCACAAATGTGCTTATGTTAGATTTTGGTTTCCCTCAGTTTACTTCTCTCTCATTACAGGGTGCTATACGAAATCTGTCAACACAAACCACCACAAAAACAAGGAACAACCTGGCCCAAGTGGGTTCGTGATAAATAAACATGTTAAATTTCAGGCGAGTATACACCCACTGCGTTGAGAGCCAGGACCTCAATGGGTCAAGCAGAAACATGAGCAAATAGCAAGCCAGCATTGGGGCGAATAACAATCACTCACGCAACGAAAAGCCAAGAATAACCTGGCCCAAGTGGGTTCAAGATGAATTATACATGCCAGATTTCAGGCCCATAAAAACACTCAACTAGTTGAGAGCCATGACCACAAGGGGTCAGGCGGGAACATGAGCAAAAAGCAAGCCAGCATTGGGGCGAATAACAATCACACTCGCCACGAAAAACAAAAAATAATTTGTCCCAAGTGGCTTCGTGAAAAAAAAACATGCCAAATTTCAGGCAAATATATGCCCACCTCATTGAGAGCCAGGACCACAATGGATGAAGCGGAAACATGAGCAAATAACAAGCCAGCATTGGGGCAAATAAGGATCACTCACACCACAACAGCAAGGAATACTCTGGTCGTTAACCATCACATCACAGATGGTACTACTACTTTTAACTTCACTAATAATGACAAAAACTACGACATCAAACAAAGACTGGACTGCAACTCTACGAACGTTACTTACGCATTACAATGCAAACGCTGTTATACTTACGGACACAAGGAGTGCCAATACATCGCACAAACAAGCAGATGACTGAAAGCCAGATTTAATGAACACAGACGAGACATTATCAACAAAAAAGTAAAAAATCTGGCGTTGCAGAACACTTCTGTAGCCCAGAACATACCATCAATGACCTCACTGTAACACCATTACTGAAAGTCAACGACAAACGTGAGAGTGTCCGACGAGCCAAAAAGCAATACCTCATTGGCCTGGCAAACACTCTCACACCGTACGGAATGAACAGAACCACTGACCGTTAACCTTACAGCAACATTATCATTATTTCATATTATAGTACTTCATCCTCATTACATTTTCATTCCACCACCACCACCCACGCTCTCTCATTCGCCACCCTTCCCTCCTCCACCGCTGCGCTGCATTCACACCATTCTACATCAGCCAATCCGACACCAACATCGTCTCTTTTGAATGTGTACATTTTTAATCGATTAACTTTTGCTCTGATGAAGCCCCGTATGCCGGGGTGAAATATCAGCCTTAACTGACTTACGTGTATTTATTGTTGTATATTCTCAGCGAATTGCCGTGTTTCTTATTTGCGACATTTCAAAATATCACGGAAGAAAAGAAGTATATCATGCGAGTATTTGAAAATATCACGGAAAAGCCGAAGCATATCATGAAAGTATTTGAAAAAAGCACGGAAAAGCTGAAACATAATATACTAGTATTTGGAAATAGAACGGAAAAGCTGAAATATATCATAGTAGTATTCGAAAAAAACACGGAAAAGCTGAAACATAATATACTAGTATTTGAAATTATCACGAAAAAGCTGAAGCATATTATACAACTATTTGAAAATAGCACGGTAAAGCGGAACCATATCATAGTAATATTTGAAAATAGCACGGAAAAGCTGAAACATATCATCCTTGTATTTGAAAATAGCTTGGAAAAGCTGAAACATATCATACTGGTATTTGAAAATAGCGCGGTAAAGCATAACCATATCATACTGCTATTTGAAAATAGTACGGAAAAGCTGAAACACATTATACTGATATTTGATAATATTTTGGTAAAGCGGAAACATATCATACTAGTATTTGAGAATAGCAGAGTAAAGCGGAAACATATCATTCTAGTATTTGAAAATAGCACGGAAAATCTGAAACATATCATACTAGTATTTGAAAATAGCACGGGAAAACTGAAACATATCATACTGGTATTTGAAAATAGCACGGTAAAGCGGAACCATATCATAGTAATATTTGAAAATAGCACGGAAAAGCTGAAATATATCATACTGCTATTTGAAAATAGCACGGTAAAGCGGAAACATATCATACTAGTATGTAAAAATAGCATGGTAAAGCAGAAACATATCATACTAGTATTTGAAAAAAGCGCGGTAAAGCAGAAAGAAATCATAGTAGTATTTGAAAATAGCACGGAAAAGCTGAAACATATGATACTAATATTTGAAAATATCTTGGTAAAGCGGAAAAATATCGTACTAGTATTTGAAAATGACAGAAAAAAGCGGAAAAATATAATACTACGATTGAAAAATAGCTCGGTAAAACGGAAACATATCATACTAGTATTTGAAAATAGCACGGTAAAGTGGAAACATATTAAACTAGTATTTCAAAAGAGCACGGTAAAGCGGAATCATATCATAGTAATATTTGAAAATAGTATGGAAAAGCTAAAACATATCACACTGCTATTTGAAAATGGGACGGTAAAGCGGAAACATATTATAGTAATATTTGAAATAAGCACAGTAAAGCGAAAACATATCATACTAGTATTTGAAAATAGCATGGTAAAGCAGAAAGAAATCATAGTAGTATTTGAAAAAAGCACGAAAAAGCGGAACCATATCATAGTAATATTTGAAAATAGCACGGAAAAGCTGAAACATATCATCCTTGTATTTGAAAATAGCTTGGAAAAGCTGAAACATATCATACTGGTATTTGAAAATAGCGCGGTAAAGCATAACCATATCATACTGCTATTTGAAAATAGTACGGAAAAGCTGAAACACATTATACTGATATTTGATAATATTTTGGTAAAGCGGAAACATATCATACTAGTATTTGAGAATAGCAGAGTAAAGCGGAAACATATCATTCTAGTATTTGAAAATAGCACGGAAAATCTGAAACATATCATACTAGTATTTGAAAATAGCACGGGAAAACTGAAACATATCATACTGGTATTTGAAAATAGCACGGTAAAGCGGAACCATATCATAGTAATATTTGAAAATAGCACGGAAAAGCTGAAACATATCATACTGCTATTTGAAAATAGCACGGTAAAGCGGAAACATATCATACTAGTATGTAAAAATAGCATGGTAAAGCAGAAACATATCATACTAGTATTTGAAAAAAGCGCGGTAAAGCAGAAAGAAATCATAGTAGTATTTGAAAATAGCACGGAAAAGCTGAAACATATGATACTAATATTTGAAAATATCTTGGTAAAGCGGAAAAATATCGTACTAGTATTTGAAAATGACAGAAAAAAGCGGAAAAATATAATACTACGATTGAAAAATAGCTCGGTAAAACGGAAACATATCATACTAGTATTTGAAAATAGCACGGTAAAGTGGAAACATATTAAACTAGTATTTCAAAAGAGCACGGTAAAGCGGAATCATATCATAGTAATATTTGAAAATAGTATGGAAAAGCTAAAACATATCACACTGCTATTTGAAAATGGGACGGTAAAGCGGAAACATATTATAGTAATATTTGAAATAAGCACAGTAAAGCGAAAACATATCATACTAGTATTTGAAAATAGCATGGTAAAGCAGAAAGAAATCATAGTAGTATTTGAAAAAAGCACGAAAAAGCTGAAACATATTATACTAATATTTGAAAATAGCTTGGTAAAGAGGAAAAATATCATACTAGTATTTGAAAATAACAGAAAAAAGCGGAAACATATAAAACTAGCATTTAAAAATAGGTCGGTAAAGCGGAAACATATCATACTAGAATATGAAAAAAGCATGATAAAGCATAAAGAAATCATAGTAGTAGTATTTGAAAACAGCACGGTAAAGCAGAAATATTTGATACAAGTCTATGAAAATAGCACGGTAAAGTGGAAACATATCATACTAGTATTTGAAAATAGCACGGTAAAGTGGAAACATATTAAACTAGTATTTGAAAAAAACATGGTAAAGCAGAAAGAAATCATAGTAGTATTTGAAAATAAGACGGAAAAGTGGAAACATATCATACTGCTATTTGAAAATAGCACAGTTAAGCGGAAACATATCATAGAAATATTTGAAAATAGCACAGTTAAGCGGAAACATATCATACTAGTATTTAAAAATAGCATGGTAAAGCGGAAACATATCATACTAGTATTTGAAAATAGCGCGGTAAAGCAGAAAGAAATCATAGTAGTATTTGAAAAAAAGCACGGAAAAGCTGAAACATATTATACTAATATTTGAAAATAGCTTGGTAAAGAGGAAAAATATGATACTAGTATTTGAAAATAGCAGAAAAAAGCGGAAACATATAAAACTAGCATTTAAAAATAGGTCGGTAAAGCGGAAACATATCATACTAGTATTTGAAAAAAGCGCGGTGAAGCGGAACGATATCATAGTAATATTTGAAAATAGCACGGAAAAGCTGAAACATATCATACTGCTATTTGAAAATAGCAGGGTAAAGCGGAAACATATCATACTAGTATTTAAAAATAGCATGGTAAAGCAGAAACATATCATACTAGTATTTGAAAAAAGCGCGGTAAAGCAGAAAGAAATCATAGTAGTATTTGAAAATAGCACGGAAAAGCTGAAACATATGATACTAATATTTGAAAATATCTTGGTAAAGCGGAAAAATATCATACTAGTATTTGAAAATAACAGAAAAAAGCGGAAACATATAAAACTAGCATTTAAAAATAGGTCGGTAAAGCGGAAACATATCATACTAGAATTTGAAAATAGCATGATAAAGCATAAAGAAATCATAGTAGTATTTGAAAACAGCACGGGAAAGCTGAAACATATCATACTGCTATTTGAAAAAAGCGCGGTGAAGCGGAACATATCATATCATAGTAATATTTGAAAATAGCACGGAAAAGCTGAAACATATCATACTGCTATTTGAAAATAGCAGGGTAAAGCTTAAACATATCATACTAGTATTTAAAAATAGCATGGTAAAGCAGAAACATATCATACTAGTATTTGAAAAAAGCGCGGTAAAGCAGAAAGAAATCATAGTAGTATTTGAAAATAGCACGGAAAAGCTGAAACATATGATACTAATATTTGAAAATATCTTGGTAAAGCGGAAAAATATCATACTAGTATTTGAAAATAACAGATAAAAGCGGAAACATAAAAAACTAGCATTTAAAAATAGGTCGGTAAAGCGGAAACATATCATACTAGAATTTGAAAATAGCATGATAAAGCATAAAGAAATGATAGTAGTATTTGAAAACAGCACGGGAAAGCTGAAACATATCATACTGCTATTTGAAAATAGCACGGTAAAGCGGAAACATATCATACTAGTATTTAAAAATAGCATGGTAAAGCAGAAACATATCATACTAGTATTTGAAAAAAGCGCGGTAAAGAAGAAAGAAATCATAGTAGTATTTGAAAATAGCACGGAAAAGCTGAAACATATGATACTAATATTTGAAAATATCTTGATAAAGCGAAAAAATATCATACTAGTATTTGAAAATAACAGAAAAAAGCGGAAACATATAAAACTAGCATTTAAAAATAGGTCGGTAAAGCGGAAACATATCATACTAGAATTTGAAAATAGCATGATAAAGCATAAAGAAATCATAGTAGTATTTGAAAACAGCACGGTAAAGCAGAAACATTTTATACAAGTCTATGAAAATAGCATGGTAAAGTGGAAACATATCATACTAGAGTTTGAAAATAGCACGGTTAAGTGGAAACATATCAAACTAGTATTTGAAAATAGCACGGTAAAGCGGAACCATATCATAGAAATATTTGAAAATAGCACAGTTAAGCGGAAACATATCATACTAGTATTTAAAAATAGCACGGTAAAGCGGAAACATATCATACTAGTGTTTGAAAATAGCGCGGTAAAGCAGAAAGAAATCATAGTAGTATTTGAAAAAAGCACGGAAAAGCTGAAACATATTATACTAATATTTGAAAATAGCTTGGTAAAGAGGAAAAATATGATACTAGTATTTGAAAATAGCAGAAAAAAGCGGAAACATATAAAACTAGCATTTAAAAATAGGTCGGTAAAGCGGAAACATTTCATACTAGTATTTGAAAAAAGCGCGGTGAAGCGGAACCATAACAAAGTAATATTTGAAAATAGCACGGGAAAGCTGAAACATATCATACTGCTATTTGAAAATAGCACGGTAAAGCGGAAACATATCATACTAGTATTTAAAAATAGCATGGTAAAGCAGAAACAAATCATACTAGTATTTGAAAAAAGCGCGGTAAAGCAGAAAGAAATCATAGTAGTATTTGAAAATAACACGGAAAAGCTGAAACATATGATACTAATATTTGAAAATATCTTGGTAAAGCGGAAAAATATGATGCTAGTATTTGAAAATAACAGAAAAAAGCGGAAACATATAAAACTAGCATTCAAAAATAGGTCAGTAAAGCGGAAACATATCATACTAGAATTTGAAAATAGCATGATAAAGCATAAAGAAATCATAGTAGTATTTGAAAACAGCACGGGAAAGCTGAAACATCATACTGCTATTTGAAAATAGCATGGTAAAGCGGAAACATATCATACTAGTATTTAAAAATAGCATGGTAAAGCAGAAACATATCATACTAGTATTTAAAAAAAGCGCGGTAAAGCAGAAAGAAATCATAGTAGTATTTGAAAATAGCACGGAAAAGCTGAAACATATGATACTAATATTTGAAAATATCTTGGTAAAGCGAAAAAATATCATACTAGTATTTGAAAATAACAGAAAAAAGCGGAAACATATAAAACTAGCATTTAAAAATAGGTCGGTAAAGCGGAAACATATCATACTAGAATTTGAAAATAGCATGATAAAGCATAAAGAAATCATAGTAGTATTTGAAAACAGCACCGTAAAGCAGAAACATTTTATACAAGTCTATGAAAATAGCACGGTAAAGTGGAAACATATCATACTAGTGTTTGAAAATAGCACGGTAAAGTGGAAACATATCAAACTAGTATTTGAAAATAGCACGGTAAAGCGGAACCATATCATAGAAATATTTGAAAATAGCACAGTTAAGCGGATACATATCATACTAGTATTTAAAAAAAGCACGGTAAAGCGAAAACATATCATATTTAAAAATAGGTCGGTAAAGCGGAAACATATCATACTAGAATTTGAGAAAATACCATGGTAAAGCATAAAGAAATCATAGTAGTATTTGAAAACAGCACGGTAAAGCAGAAAAATTTTATACAAGTCTATGAAAATAGCACGGTAAAGTGGAAACATATCATACTAGTATTTGAAAATAGCACAGTTAAGCGGAAACATATCATAGAAATATTTGAAAATAGCACAGTTAAGCGGAGACATATCATATTAGTATTTAAAAATAGCACAGTAAAGCGGAAACATATCATACTAGTATTTGAAAATAGCGCGGTAAAGCAGAAAGAAATCATAGTAGTATTTGAAAAAAGCACGGAAAAGCTGAAACATATTATACTAATATTTGAAAATAGCTTGATAAAGAGGAAAAATATGATACTAGTATTTGAAAATAGCAGAAAAAAGCGGAAACATATAAAACTAGCATTTAAAAATAGGTCGGTAAAGCGGAAACTTTGGTCAGGTCAGGCTCTAAGTCTGCTATGAGTAAAATGTAACCTCGTACTACCTGCCTCATAGTCCTACACCCCTGAGAAATCAAGGGTGCAGGCAACTCACCAATCCGCACTGAACCAGCGTGGTGAGTCATGGTTCACACCCACAACATGAATACACGCAACACAAAACGGCCCTCAGTCCCCGGCAGCCGAAAGGCAGAGGGTGCTAAGAATCCCCGGGTTTCAAGAGTACAATTAAATATTTGCACCTACAACGTGAGAACATTGAAAGATCCAGAGAAAGAGAAGGAGCTAGAGCAAGAGCTGATAGGTTTCAAGTGGGACATCATTGGACTGTCAGAAACACGAAAGAAAGGAGAGCAACTGAAACAGTTGCAAAGTGGGCACGTGCTGTACACAATAGGAGAGAACGAATCTGTTGGAGGAGTTGGCTTTCTGGTCAACAAGAACATCAAGGACCGAGTTATAGAGTACAAAGGAGAGAGCAGCAGAGTGACGTCGCTTACACTGAAAGTGAACAGCAAATACCAACTACAAGTAATACAAGTGTATGCGCCAACATCGAGTCACAATGATGAAGAAGTTGAAGAGCTATATGAGGAGATTGGAAAATCAATGGAGAAGAATAAAAGTCAATACAAGATCGTAATGGGTGACTTTAATGCAAAGGTTGGACAACATCATCAAAGCGACGGAGCGACAGTTGGAAAGTTTGGTCTTGGAGAAAGGAACGAAAGGGGAACCAGACTGATGCAATTTGCAAAATCAAAAGGTTTGAAGATCGGAAATACCTTCTACAGGAAGAGGAAGATCAGAAAATGGACCTGGATAAGTCCTAATGGCGAAACCAGGAACGAGATCGATTATATTTTGGCAAACAAAAACATGATCCAGAATGTCAATGTCATAAAAAGGGTAAACATCGGTAGTGATCACATAATGGTCAGAAGTAAGATCAAAATGAATACAAGACTGGAAAGAATGAAAATGATGAGACCAAAAGGAATGAAAGTAAACATCAACGCCCTGAAACAAAGAGAGAATGAATTTCAACTGGAGTTGCAAAATCGCTTTGAAGCCTTGCAAGAAGAAGACAGTGTGGAGGAAATGGCACTTAACATCACAAAGACCATTAAGGAATGTGCTATGGAAACAGCAGGAAAAGAGGAAAGACGGCGAGAGGAGAAGCTCAAGCAGGAAACTAAAAACTGCTAAAAGAAAGGAGAGCAATGGCAAAGAAAGATCTGAATGACCAGGAGAGAAGAGAGTACAACAAATTATGTCAAACCATCAGGAAGAGATTGAGAGAAGATCTTAGAGAGCACAACACCATGCGAGTGAAGGAGGCAATTGAGAGTGGGAAAGGATTGAAAAGAGCAAAAGAAAAAGAAGGCTGCAAAGTTCTTATACCAGCATTGAAAGAGCAAGATGGAACCGTCATCACCAACAGAGAGAGAATACTTGAGAGGTGCGCAGAATTCTATGAAACGCTATACAAAGATGCAGCCCAGAACATCAGAAAAGAAGAAGCAGAGGATGTACCACCAATCCTTGATAGTGAAATCGAGCATGCCATAAAAGGTATGAAGAATAACAAAGCACCTGGAGAAGATCAGATTGTGATTGAAATGCTCAAAGCCGGAGGTGAAGTTGTGAGATCAAAGCTGAGAACACTCTTCAATAGAGTGATGACTGAAGAAAAGATACCCAACAAGTGGAAAAATGCCATTATAGCACTCATATTTAAGAAGGGAGACAAGAAAGACCTTGCTAATTATAGACCAATCAGTTTACTCTCCCAAGTCTACAAACTCTTCATGAAGATCTTGAAGAACAGGTTGAATAACAATCTGAGTGACCACCAGCCGCCAGAACAAGCTGCCTACAAAAGAAGTCATTCAACCATCGACCATCTGCAGTCAGTAGTGCAAATACTCGAGAAAACCAATGAGTATAAAATACCCATTCATATGGCGTTTGTAGACTACGAAAAAGCCTTTGATTCTGTACTGCACAAGGCTGTTTTTGAAGCGCTAAAACAGCACAGCGTAGAGAAGAAGTACATCAACATCCTGAAAGAGACATATGATGGAGGCACTGCTCAGGTTCGGAACGAATCACTTAGCCGAAAGATTAAGATCATGAAGGGAGTGCGGCAAGGAGACACCTTGTCACCAGTGATGTTCACAGCAGCGTTGGAAGAAATATTCAGGAGAATGGAAGTTGAAGTGGGAATTAACATCAACGGGGAGAGATTGAACAACCTGAGATTTGCAGATGATATCATCTTATTTGCAGAAAAGGAAGAGGATCTCAGCAAGCTGCTCAACGATCTGAACAAGGAAGGGAGAAAAGATGGCATGAAAATGAACAGAAAGAAAACGAAAATCATGTGCAATGAAATAGCTAGGAAAAGGAGAAGGAAAGGAATAATTGTGGATGGAGAACAACTGGAGGAGGTGGATAAAAACAAGTACTTGGGAAGACTGCTAACACCAGGAAATGAGATGGCGAAAGAAATAGACAAGAGAGTAACATCTGCTTGGAAGAGATTCGGACAGTACAGCACGTTTCTGAGAGATCAA